>CAJQUW010005363.1:0-41117 GCA_907163375.1 Prostheceraeus crozeri
CGTTCAATTGAAGAAATAAGAGGTAATGGTTTAGCAAAATTCTAAAATTGTAATTTAATAAAATTTTTTTAGCAAAATTATTTTATTAAATTTTTTTCTGTGTGTGAGAAAAAACAAAAAGTCAAATTATTTTTTATAAAAATGTCTTTGCTTATCGAAAATAAATTTGAATTAGATAAACCACCAGGTGTTAGTTATAATCAAAGAAAGAATGACTATATAAGAATTACTATGAATCCCGGATCTTCTAGTAGAGTAAATACTGGAGGAGATTTAATTTTTGAAGTTGATAATCAACAAAGTTATATATATCTACCTGATTCATTTTTACACTGTGAATATTCTTTATATAGTGATGCCAATTTTACAACACCATTACCAGATACCGATAATATTGCACTAGAGAATAATTTTTTCAAAGATTATTTACACAAATGCGTTTAGATGTTGCAACTCAAAATATGGAAACAATAAGTGATTCTTCAGGTGTAATTGATACAATGCTTAGATTTGTAACAATTGGTGAAAATAATAAAAAGTATGAAATCGAAGGTTGGTTTCCTGATACTAATGATGGCATAATTATAAATGATTTAACTTACGCTGGAACAGATGCCGCAGGAATTGCGAAAGATGTAGAAAATATTGCAAAACATTTAAATAAAACAAATAATGATGCATATAAAGAAAGACGTGAGTTTAACAAGAAAAGTAAACAGACAGTAAATTGGTAATTGTCTCCATTATTCGGTTATTTAGATTATGATAAAATATCATATCAATTAAAATTTAAATTGATAATTCATCGCACAGCAAATAATGAATTAATCTTTTTTGGTAAGACTGGAAAAAAGCATATTTAAAAATTGATAGACTTGAATGGTGGATTAAGCATATTACTCCTAGTTTAGAGATTGAAACAGCTATTGCAACAAGATCAAATACTAACAAACCAATTCCAGTATATTTTCTAAAGCGTACTGCTAGTTCAGTAACTTTTTCCGAACAAAGATTTAACTGGCATTTTACTAGAACTGCGAATACTCCAAGATATTTATTACTAACATTTCAAAGAAATAATTCTCCAAGTTTTGATAAGAACAACAATCTTTTTCATATTAATACAATTCGAAGTTTACAAGTTTCATTAAATCAAACCCGATATCCAATTGATCCATTAAGATTCGATGATACCAATAATCAATTTATGGAAGGATATGATTCTTATCGAAATCTTTGTATAGAAAATGGAGTTGAACCACAATTAACTCCTGGAGATTGGAGACATTTATATCCTGTTTTCTGTTTCGATTTAAGTGCACAATCTGAAGATATTATCAAGACTGGTTGCGATGTAACAATTAATATTGAAAAGAAAGATTCCACAACCTCATTGATGGCTTATGGTTTATTGCTAGAAGATGTAAAATATTCTATTGAAATTCTTAATGAAAAGATGGCTAGGATTACTTAATTTTTTTCATAACTAGAATAGATTAAATTTTTTTTTAGTAATTAGTAATAAAATTTTTTGTAACTAGAATAGATTAAAAATTCTAAACTTAAAATTTTTTCATAACTAGAATAGATTAAAATTTTTCATAACTAGAATAGATTAAAAAATTCTTAGATTAAAATTTATTCATAACTAGAATAGATCAAAATTTTTGATAACTTAAAATTTTTTTATTAAAAATGTCGCATGCGAAAAGTAATAATAATAAAACTGTTGAATTAAAATTACGTAATATTGTTGACAAAAATACCCCTAAAACTATTACGATTAACAAAAAAAAGTATTACATAAGTAAACCAATGATAAAGAATATTCAATTACAAGAAGAAAAGAATGGCGGGATTCTCCCATTAATTCCACTAATAATAGGAGGTATAGCAGCAGCAGGAAGTGTTGCAGGCGGGACAGCTGGTATTGTCCAAGCAGTAAATAAAAATAAATCAGAGAAGGCAGCATTAGAAGAACAAAAACGTCATAATAGAGAGTTAGAGAAAGTTGCTAGGGGTGACGGAATAGTAGATAATTTTATTAGTAAATTAAAATTAGTTGATGAAGGGAAAACGAGTTCTTAAAAATATTCTCCACAATGTTGATGATTTAATTGAAATTAAAGAAACTAAAGATGGTTCTGGAATATATCTAAGTCCTAGTATGATTCGGTAATAACCTCAGGACCTTTGGTCCGATCGGCTAAAGCCTCTGAACAAGGTTCTATTCGGTAAAACTTTTATTTTATCTTTTAAAATGTATTCTACAAATTCCGAAAATTTAATTAAATTAAAAATTGCTAATTTAGATTTATTAAATTATCTATTAAACAAAAATAAAAACTCAAATTGTAAAATTTATGAAGGTAACGACATACAAAAAACATTAGAAAACTTTCCTGGATTTATTTGGAGTAAATATTCGAAGGAAAACATCTTCCTGGTCATTCATATACCGGTCCAGGAACTCGATTAGATATAAGACTAGATGAGAATAATAATCCGAAACCAGGTGAAGAACCAATAAATAGAGTAGATGCCGCCGCTTATAGACATGACTTAGCTTATCGAAATCATGATCTAAGTTCTCGACATGCAGCTGATAAGAAGATGATTCAAGAATTAGATAGTATTCAAAATCCTACATTTAGAGAAAAAATTGAAAGAATGTTTGTTAAGAAAGCTTTACAAGCTAAAATATTATTCGGTCAGGGTTTAAATGAAACGACAGCAAAGCTGTCTGAGAGCAACGCTCGAACCAACGGTCCGAAATTCATAAAGAATACAGAAGGCCTAAATATTTATTGAAAGTAAAAGTATTTAATAAATATGTTATTTGGAGTGCTGATCTTATTCATATGCCGAATGAAAGGGACTACAAATACGCATTGACCGTTATAGATTTATATACACAATACGCTTGGGTAAAGCCTTTAAAAAAACAAAAGTGGTCTATCAGTTAAATATGCGTTTGAAGAAATCTTTAAAGAAAGTAAGAGAAAGCCAAAAAATTGTTTGTTGATAAAGGGTCTGAATTTTATAACCGAATCGTTCAGCCACTATTTGAAACTGTTTATTCAACTGAAAATGCAGGGAAGGCCGTAGTGATAGAAAGATTCAATCGGACGTTAAAAAATAAATTATTCAAGAAATTTACTGAGCAAAGAAATCAGAAATGGTTGAAGATATTACCAGGAGTTGTAGAAGAGTACAATAATAAAGTTCATTCAGGTATTGAAGAAACTCCGAAGAATGCTTCTGACGACCCTGATTTAATACGAAAGAAAATATTCGAGAATAATTATTCGAATGAGACTAATCCGAATTTGCAAAAACTTAAGCTGAAATTTAAAATTGGTGATAGAGTTAGAATATTTAAGTATAAGAATAAATTTGAAAAGGGCTTCGTCGGATACTGGACGAAAGAGATATTTGAAGTTTGTAAAATAAACCAAACTTATCCGATTACTTACGAAATCAAAGATTTAGATGATGAAAATATCAGAGGCCGATTTTATCAAAATGAATTACAACAAACTGATTTTTAATTATCATTATCATTATTATTGGAACTAACGTTTCGGGAATGAAATTCCCTTGTTCAATTCTAACATAATATTAAGAAATGGTACTCCTTTTTGTAATTTAAATAAAACATAAAGACATAATTGACCACAGTAAGTAGTTCCCGGTTTTTGAATTTGAAATGTATTATAAGTTCCATTGCCAAGTAATTTTTTGACTTCATTTGTAGGTGGAAGTCCATAAGAGTCGAAATAGTAATTATCTCGATTTTTATTAAAGATACCTGCAGACCAATGTACTCCTTTTTCATCTATTGTGTGAAGATTTGTTATGACATTTATAGTTATTGTTGGCTTATTTTTGATCAATTGTAATTCGTCTCTCATTAGAACATGAAAATTCTTTATTCCCAATTGATTTGCGATTTTCTTTAGATCAAAATTTGTAGTTGTTTGCGTTCCATATAATTTAAAAAACTCATTTATGTTGCTCATTTTATAATAAAAAAATTTCTTAAGGGACGCCGGAGTAGGATTTGCTGGTTATATATTCCACGTCTTACAAATGTCTAAGTGGGTGTAGCAGCTGTTTGTTCTTTCATACATTGTTTCCTTTCAAATGGTTGAGTGGGAAGTCACAGCTCTTTACACTGAAATGCCTTTTTTCATAAATGCGAGAAGCAGATGTTCTCTACAATTGAGTGTTCATCTCAGTGCAAAGCAGTAACAACAACAGGAATTGTAAGAACGCCTGGTGAAATGACAATTGTAAATACTCCTAAACTTATTGTTAAGAATATGCCAATTCCTTCAAATATTTTTAGTCACAAGATATATTTTGAAAACCTGAAAAACGTCTAAACTCATGAATTTGAAATTCTCAACTTTTATGATTTTCGGTGTCCTGGAACGGTCATGATTTGAGCAATGAAAATTGTAATTCTCAAATTTTGAGATTTTGAAAAATTTGAAAAATTGGGTATTTTTAAAAACGCCTAAATTTATGAATTTAGGTCTTCATAACCTGAAAAATGACCAAAATTCATGAATTTAGACCATTTAAAAAGTACCATTTTTTGAAAAATCGGTATCTTTAAAAACGACTAAATTCATGAATTCAGGTCTTAATAACCTGAAAAAGGGTTCAAATTCATGAATTTATGTCGTTTTTAAAGATACTATTTTTTTTGAATTTTATGGTGTCCTGGAACGGTCTTTTGCCCATTTCTCGGGTCGCAAGAACGTCATAAGAATGTCACGCTCTTTGATGAAACTTGTTATAAACTTTTAAAATCCTACTAGGAAAACTTTGAAGTTCGTACAAGTTAAAGGAAAAGTCGAAACACCAATCGGAATTGAATCATTGGCTAGCATTTTTTTCATTTACAAAAGAAATTACGTTTTCATCACATTCTCCAGTATACTTTGCTAATAAGAATTCTTATTTAATTTTACGAATCAGCTTTAAAGTAATTCGACGATAACTTTAATGATATAATGTTCACTTGACTTCAAAGTTGCATACATACTTAACTTTTTAAAATTTAGTTCTCGTCTTAATTTTCATATAGTTTTGAAGCAACTTCAAAGTAACATTCAAATAGTTAGTACCTTTAAGGAACTTTAAAACACTTTGAATTATTATCAAGTTTTGACAACCCGGGATTTAAATCATTTGACTGACATCGAAAAGCTTTTTTCACAAACAGTTGTAGTTAAAAAGTAATATTTCATGATTGCTTATGTTAGTTTATGAGGAAAGCCCCGTTTTCCAGGATGAAAGTTTATTATATACAATAAAATGCGAGGCCTTTCCATTATTCAAAGAAATGATTGTTTAAACAACTCTCGCATGAAATGATGATTTCTCCACTTCCAGTTCAACAGTCAGTATATCCCGTAGGAATTCTAGTAAGTTGCTGAAATTGTAAACTCTGTGCTAATTATATTTTTGTAAAGAATATCATATATCTACATATTATACTTCTCAATAAAGTAAAAATGGATCTTTCTATTGAATTATTTTCCTATGTTTGGTAAGCCTATAAAGTAAGTTAAAAGGTTATGATATGCTTTGTGCACATATTTGTGAAAATACAGAGACGTCAAATAGACTATGAGCTTAGGTAATAAGTAGTATATGCAGCGTCACTATAGAATGTGTTCAAAACAAACATGACAGATCAAGTTTTTTTCTTATAGGCTGTTTTTGCGAAAATGCGCGTGCTGTACTTTCTCGAACAAGTCAAAGTCTATTTATGTCTCAAGACAAGTTTTTTAACTGTTAACGGTTTCCTCCAAAAATTTTGAATATTTTTTTGTGTGCACCGTCAATTTTTACGTAAATATGATAGCCCAGTCAATTGCAAAACATGCGAGACGACAGTCTTTCCTATTCTTGATTTCTAAATATTTAAACAAAAATCTTTGAAAGTTGACCAACTTTGAATTATTTGAAATTTTTCTACAAGTATTCTCAATCAGTAGATCAACAAATATAAGATAAATCAAGTTTGAGGTCATTTATTGCTTGATAGCTTAAATGTTAACGCGTCACGAAGGTCACCAAGAGCAGCGAAGGAAGCCGTCCCCAACCGTGTCAGCAACATGCATCGCTCTAAGCGCCCACAGGACGCATAGAAATGTCTTTCCGACCTCGTGGAAAGCCAGAGGCACTGAATAACGCAATCCACGAACGGTTAAAATACCATCCCATGTCTACAACTTCACACTGAACTTTGGAAGCATTTTTATGAAATCATTGGTTCCACAGCTTCCCTCAAAGAATGGTCATACTCGCGCATCTCAGCAAATGGCAACTTTATCCTAGCCTCCCAAGCAAAACATTGGATGACGAGTGAATTGGAGTTTTGCTGCCAATTTTGACTTCATGCCGTGTTAGCATTTCAAGTACTGGCTTCGATTCCCAGCTGAAAGCCATTTTTCACTGTGGTACTGTGGTGGAACAGGGCACATAAAAGTATCCTTTCGATCTCGTGAAAAGCCAGAGTCATTAAATTGCGTGATCGATTCTCCGAGGTCGCCTGGATCGCTATCGTTCATGAATGTTGCGAAGTAGAATTCCAGAATCACCTTCAACTTGCAGCAGTGTTTCAATTACTTATGTTGGAGAATTAACTCCTCATCACTTTTCAGTTTATGTGGGGTAAATACTTCACTGCATAAAAATTCTGAATTTTCATACTATATGAGACTTCTATAAAGACATAGATATCTACCTTGTAGGATAGACTTCTTCCCCAACAATTATTTTTCAAAATATTTTACAGAGTGTACCAGAAAAGTAATGGAAAGGTTTTTGCTTTTCTTCATCTTCGAATGGCATATTTTATTATAGAACATAGCACAAAGGCTTTGAACCTACGAAGGCAAGCAAAGTAGGTGATCCAATTAAGTTTACTCTTAAGGTAAGTCTGTACCTGTTGGATAAGGGTCTGATCGTCAGACATTATTTGATCAACTTAAACCATTAGACATTATTCAATTTCCACATAGAATGCATGAAATGCATCAGTGGTGGGCCATCCGGTACTCCGTGTAAGCGAGAGTTGCCTATTGCAATACAATATTATACAGTGCGTTCATAAAGTCACTGTGCACCTAATAAATCAATGCATGTGCAGTACTTTGCCGCTTAGAAATAGATTGCCACGACACTATAAAAAGTGAAGTTTCTTGTAGAAACTTCGACTTCTGTGTGATCACAAAATATCTATTTGCATACTACAAAAACATTTGAAAATGTCCACCCTGTTCACGAATGCAAATGTCAATTCGACGTCTCATATTCTCAAACATTCGGTGAATTTCTTCGTGCCTGATGGCGTCAATTTGCTGACGGCTGTTTTCTCTAGACTCCTGTAGATTTCGTGACCTGCTTCACCGCTAACCAACAGTAAAAGTCCAAGACATTCAAATCCGGTATCTCGGATGCCAAATCCTTCAGAGATAACTCTTGTTTGAAATATTCCACTAAAATATCGAATTGAGGAATTGACGGTATGCGCAGTTGCTCCATCTTGCTAGAAATAAGCAGTCAAACTTTCATCGTCACTTAATTCGTCAACGAGTGAAGCAATCATTTTGTCAAATAATTTTTGCAATAATAGTTGAATATCGGCCCAAGCATTCGTATTCTTGACATAAGAGAATGTAATGGCTTCT
This sequence comes from Prostheceraeus crozeri, assembly GCA_907163375.1. Taxonomy (NCBI): domain Eukaryota; kingdom Metazoa; phylum Platyhelminthes; order Polycladida; family Euryleptidae; genus Prostheceraeus; species Prostheceraeus crozeri. The sequence continues at coordinate 7,713 of CAJQUW010005363.1, forward strand.
CAACAAATTCGTGTGGGTTTTCACTAGACCATGTTCGGGAACTCTGGCTACTGATATGCCTTGATAGATGAAACCAAGCAATATCAAAAAAGAAAGTCTTATCGAGCAGATTATTTTCATTTAGATTTTCCTTGAACCAAACGCAGTACTGAAGACGCTTGTCATGATCGGCATCATTTAATTCATGTTGGCCAGAGATGCGGTGCGGATGTAGGCCTATGTTCTTTCTTACAGCAGGATGAGCCGCCCCGAGAGATAGACCCACTTCTTGGGATAAGCGACGCATCAACTTGTTTGGGCAATGAGTCATGGCTTCAGAAATAACACTTTCAGGAATAACCTTTTTATCGCTTAAGATTAATGGTCGATCTGAGCGTGATGGATCGTGCACCGAGTCAGCTTTTCTGAACTCATGATTGGACTCCAATCAACATTTCGATGAGGCAAATCAAATGCAGGAAGTCTTTCTAAAAACCCCTTCACTTCATTAGTATATTCCCCATTGGCACGAAAAACATTTTTGACCAAGAAGTTCTTCTTTCGCATTGACATCACCATGCTTAGCTTCGAAATGCAATGTACAGATCTTCACCGAGTCAGTAGCTGACAGATGTGAAGTTAAATTTAAATTGCAATCATGTTGAATGTCGCAAGCTACTCAATTGCGTTTCCCAAACGAGCCAGTGACTCTGTGCATGTGATAGATATCTACAATTGTAAGATTACGACTATTTTCTTTCGCAAAACAAAGTTAGAAGAGGTGCACAGTGACTTTATGAACGCACTGTACAATGCAATTATTCGCACTTTGATAACATGTTTTGTGCCACAAGCAGTAATGCGCGCTATGACTTATTTACTGTTCTAATGGGTTGTAGGCCTACTTTAAATTTGTGACAATGTTAACTACATTTTCAAAGTCAATCAAGCACAAGCAAATTGAAAGCTGATAATCAAAATAATGACCAAAACGGGCATTGATATAATAACAACATTGATGCAATAATAATATATGCGCATATCTATATCCCGCCTCCACAAGACAGCTTTAAACGGTCAAAAATTCAAAGTTCCAACGTAATAAAAGCTTTTCTAACCATAAAATATCTGAAATGAACAATTTGATCACTGACTGAGTGCTGATGCTACGAAATATTTACGTGCAAGCCTAATTTAAAGTGATCCACAGAAGTGAGCTCTACTTCTTCCTTTGTGAGTCGAGTGATATGCGTCGTCAATTGAGAACTCTCTCCACAACAATTTAAATTCAGATCTTTTGAGTTTAGATAAATGACCGCGAGTTGACGTATAAGTGTCTGGAACAATTAGCTCACCAAACTTGTCATCAAAATTTTCACTTCAGTGAGTATCCCAAGATCGTGCGGGAGTGTTACTGTACCTGTGCAACGTCAATCCAAATTTATCGCGATATGTCAAATGTTCGGGTAATTGCATTGAAATCCATCATTACCAGTGGCGTCGCGTGTTCCTAAACCATAGGCCTTCGCTCGGCATTGGAATACTATTTCTATACCAGACATTTTTGATGTTGCAGCATTAATTTTCATAAAAGATGAATTTTCAATAACAATCCTGAACATTTTTGAAGGCCAAGTGAAAGTGCACATGAGAAGTTGATTGCTCATTCCGCTTAGCCGCCTTACTCAAGGAGCTGAAATTACTGTATCCCCTCTCTGTCTAGACCAAATTTTCTTGAGAAAAAAGGAGGCAAGGCCAACTATTTCTTGTGTTTCTCACGGCCGGTCAGCCACTCTCATGTTTGAAATTTTGATGTTGTGACGCATTCTCATTTCTCTCTCTCCTTTCAATTATCTGCTGCGTCATCATTTTTACCTACCGCAACGAAGGACAAGTGAAGTTTCCTCTCCATACTCCCGCGCGCGGAGCCTTGCCCATGCCGCAACGAAAGACACTGTGATGACATTGATTGTTCCCCTCTCAACTGACTTTAAAAAGCGCCAGCCAAGAGCGCTCGACTCCCAAAAATCTAGCGTATCGTGAAACGAGAACCGGCGTATTTCTCTTAGCGTGGCTGATTGAGCGGCAACGCCGGCAAGCCAAGACGCACCAACACGCCCAGCGCACAAACTGGCCCTGGAGGACCGGCGCGCTCTCATTCTCTCTCCCGTTGTCTCAGTCAAGCCTGCTGCTGTCAAGTACCGAACTGTCGCTGCATTACGAACTGTGAACGCCTAACTTGCCCTTTTAAGGGCTGCTTTGTGTTATTGCTTGTACCACTGGAACCCTGTCATCGGGGAACGTATGTTTTTGTCCTTCAATAAAAGTATAAGTCATAACATAATTGGGGGCTCAGCCGGGATAGGATCGATAGTCCTGAGCGTGGTAGTGTTTGAGTAAGCGCAAGTTTTCAGTCATATTGTTTCTGAGTTAGAGTTATTATTAAATACTATTAGTATTTTAAGTTTATATTATTCGTCAGTTGCGTCAAGTTTGTAACTTAAGAAATTACTCTCGCTTCTAAGTGTATTTTTACTAACATCCTTAAAAATGGATTCTGTTGAAGAGTTAATCAAACAAATTCAAGAAAATCCTACTGTCGATCAGATTAGGTCTTGTACTAAGGCTCGATTAATTGAAGTTAGTAAACATTTTGACATTGAAGTAACCGTATCGATGCGCAAAGACATGATTATTAACGCTTTAATGACTCATTTCAATATTGGCGAAACAAATTCAGAAAACAGTAGCACTACTAACGATTCCGATCAAAGCAAAAATGAAAGGCATATTCTTGAACTTGAAAAAATTCGTATTGAGCAAGAGTTTAAATTGAAACTTGAGGAAATGAAAATGCAGCAGCAATTAACATTGGAAAAACTGAGACTCGAACACGCATACGCTTCTAAAAATTCTGATGTAGATTTGGCTACCCAAATTCGATTGGTTCCTAAATTTAACGAAAATGACGTTGAAATATTTTTCCAAAATTTTGAACGTGTAGCTATTGCTTCAAAATGGCCAAAAGAAAAATGGCCCTTATTGCTACAGACAGCTCTCACTGGAAAGGCTCAAAAAGTCTACGTTGCGTTGTCAGATTTCAGCGCTAAGGATTATGATGTCGTAAAATTAGAGATACTACAAGCTTACGAAAGGGTTCCTGAAGCCTATCGTCAAAAATTCAGAAACAAAAGAAAAGATGTAGGAAGTAGTTATCTCGATTTCGCAAAAGAGCAAGAAATTTTTTTTGATAAATGGTGCTCTTCAGCAAATGTTCAAACATTTGATTCTTTAAGACAGATTATCCTTATAGAGCAGTTCAAAAATTGTACTGGAACCAACATCAGAGCGTATCTCAATGAGAGAAATTTAACTAGTCTGCAAGATGCCGCAAGAGCGGCAGATCAGTATGATTTGACTCACAAATTGGCAGACCAGAAGCCCCAGAAAATTTTCAATAAAGGGGAACACGAAATTATTACATCACCACCTGTTGTGAGTGATATAAAGAAACTGACAGGAAAAGCAATAGAATGCAAATATTGCAAAAAGAGAGGTCACCGTGTGACTGATTGTTGGGTTCTCAAACGTAAGGAAGAAAGATCTTCCAGTAAACAAGTTGCAATTACAATAACTGATCATAATAAAAGTACTGAATTTCAGAAATCGAAAGATGCTAAGGAATTACAAGTGTCAAAAAATAGTGAGGAATTATTAATTGAGCAAGGTGAAAAAGCCTTTACCACGTTTGGTTCCATAGGTATTGACACAAATAGTCAAATTCCATATAGATATGGCGAGACTCAGCCTGCTATCAGTCATTACTTGTTGAAGGAGTTGTTCCTGTGTCCGATAATACTTTCCTTCAGTCAACAGTTCCCATAAAAGGTGTTACGGGGCGCGTTTCAGTGCCTCTGCACAAACTGCACGTGAAATCTGATCTTATCAATGGACCGATAAACGTCGGTGTTATCAATGAGTTACCTATTCAGGGAATTCATTTGTTACTCGGTAATGATCTCATGGGAGCTAGTGTGTTTACGCCAATTATGACAGACAGACCTGTAGATGTTACAGTAACTGACGATAATTTATTCCCAGCTTGCGCTGTCACTAGATCTAAGGCAAAAGAAATGGTAAACAATAATGACCAAATTGATCTCAGTGAAACGTTTTTATTTGACACCGATGTCAAGGGAACTAAAAGGTGTCTAGTTCTTGAAAATGATTCCGTAAACCTAAAACTAGATCGCGAGACTCTAGTCAAGGATCAAAAGTCCGATAACAGTTTACAGAAGTTATTCAATCTAGCTGAAACTGCAGACACAGAGAAAGTTCCAAGTTATTATCTAAAAGATGACGTTTTGGTGCGCAAGTGGCGTCCTATTGATGCACCTGCTGATGAGGACTGGAAAGTAATTAATCAAATTGTCGTACCTACTCCATATCGCAAAGAAATTATCAGTTTGGCACATGATCATCCCATGGCTGGACATTTAGGTGTCAGAAAAACAAGATTTCGAATAATGAAACACTTCTTTTGGCCAGGGATTATGTCAGACGTTTCTAATTATTGCAAAAATTGCGATACCTGTCAAATTGTTGGCAAACCAAACGCAAAACCCGATAAAGCACCTCTCCAACCCATTCCGGCCTTTGATGAGCCGTTTAGTCGCGTTATTATTGACTGTGTAGGGCCTCTGCCAAAATGTAAACGCGGTTTTCAATACTTGCTCACTATTATGTGCTCTGCGACACGCTTCTCAGAAGCTATTCCACTGAGAAACATTACTGCTAGGACAGTGATAGACGCTTTGATCAAATTTTTCTCATTATTTGGTTTACCAAGAACCGTACAAAGCGATCAAGGAAGTAATTTTACTTCGAAAGTCTTTAAGCAAGTCTTATATGAGCTTAATATAACTCATTCTGTTTCTAGTGCGTATCACCCTCAGTCTCAAGGAGCTCTCGAACGATTTCACCAAACCCTAAAGAATATGCTAAGAACATATTGCCATGAAAATGACCGAAATTGGAGTCAGGGTGTTCCTTTAGTGCTTTTTGCTGCTCGAGAGACTGTCCAGGAATCTTTAGGATTCAGTCCTTTTGATTTAGTATTTGGTCACGAAGTTCGTGGTCCATTGAAAATGCTTAAAGAAACATGGCTAAAAACTGACCATGCTGAATCAAGCAGTTTGCTTGAATACGTTTCCGATTTTAGGAAACGACTTCACGAAGTCCGAGACTTAGCGCGTAAAAATCTTGCTGAATCACAAAGAAAATGAAATTCAGATACGACAAAAGTTCTTCCGAAAGACGTTTATCTCCGGGAGACAAAGTATTGGTTTATTTGCCAATTCAAGGAGACCCATAACAAGCGCGATATTATGGCCCTTGCCTTATAAAAACAGAAATTGAGCAATCTCGATTACGTCGTAGAAACTCCCGATCGCAAAAAGAAATCTCGTGTCTGTCACATCAATATGTTAAAAAAGTATCACGAAAGAGATTTGGAAAGTGAACCAAAACCAGTACAAGTCCTTGCCAAAAGCGAGATAACTGATATACCTCAATATGACAAAGAGGATTTTACTGACATAATTCCTCCACTGAAATTAGATAATTCTATCATTCTGAGCGACTTAGATAATTATCTCTCCCATCTTGAAGATAATAAAAAATGTGATATCATTTCATTGATAGAAAAATACAAAGACTTATTTAGTAACAGCCCTAAAGTCACGAATCTGATAATGCATGATGTCGAGACTAACAACGCGAAACCTATACGACAGCATCCTTACAGAGTAAATTTCGAGAAAATGAAATTAATGAAACAAGAGATCCAGTATATGATTGAAAACGATATCATTGAGCCGAGTACAAGTGAGTGGTCTTCACCCTGTATACTTGTGCCCAAGAGTGATGGTTCGAGTCGCTACTGTACCGACTACCGTAAACTAAATGCTCTGACTGTACCTGATAACTTCCTATGGCTAGAATAGACGACTGTATTGACATGATCGGTAATGCTCAATATATTTCAAAACTTGATTTAATGAAAGGTTTTTGGCAAGTACCGTTAACCGATAGAGCCAAGCGTTGTTCAGCCTTTGCCACTCCTGATGGTCTTTGGCAATACCGAGTAATGGCCTTTGGAATGCGAAATTCAGCTGCTACTTTCCAACGTCTTGTTAGCCAAATTATTAACGGCTTAGAAGGTTGTGCTGCTTACCTTGATGATTTAGTCATTTTCAGTTCCTCATGGGACGATCATGTTAATCAAATCGAAAATTTGATGATTAGACTAAATTCCGCCAACCTTACTATCAACTTGAAAAAGTGTGAGTTTGGAAAAGCACTAGTTCAATACCTCGGTCACGAAGTAGGATATGGTTCAGTTAAACCTATTGAATCAAAAGTTGAGTCAATCTGTAACTTCACTCGTCCTACTACTAAACGAGAGTTAAGGCGTTTCTTAGGCATGGCTGGATTCTACAGACGTTTTTGTAGAAATTTTTCTCAAGTTGCTTCGCCACTTACTAACCTAACCAGTGCTAAGGTTGAATTTCTTTGGACTGACGAATGCGAAAAATCATTCCAGAATATTAAGATGTTATTAACGTCTCCTCCTGTATTAAAGTCTCCTGATAAGAAAAAACCGTTTATCATTACTATAGATTCTAGTGATTTAGGAGTTGGAGCCATATTATCACAGAATCATAACGAGGTTGATCACCCAGTGTCCTACTTTTCAAAAAAATTTGATAGGCACCAAAAACGTTATTCAACTATAGAAAAGGAAGCATATGGCTTGATCTCAGCGCTAAAACACTTTTCTGTATACTTGAGTACTACTGCGTTTCGGACTGTCGTTCTTACCGATCATAACCCAATTGTGTTTATGGACAAAATGAAGGATAGGAATATGCGGATCCTAAGATGGAGTCTCAGTATTCAAGACTTTGACCTCGACATCAAGCACATACGAGGACGAGACAATGTGGTTGCCGACTGCCTATCTCGCGCATGTCTTTAAAGGCAGGCATGGACTCAAGCTGCTGCTACCTCAAAACCTACGATCCCTTCAAGCCCTTCGATGTCCTACCAATCAATTCCAAATCTGCTATCCCTTCAAAGAATCCGATACCCTCAAGTTTGGAACCCAGCCTCTACGAGCCGTTGCTGCAGTGAAGTTTTGTTACTGATCACTGATTTGACTCTGAATAAAAATTCACGCTGAATTTTTATTCATTTAGAGCGTTGGAGGTGTGACGCATTCTCATTTCTCTCTCTCCTTTCAATTATCTGCTGCGTCATCATTTTTACCTACCGCAACGAAGGACAAGTGAAGTTTCCTCTCCATACTCCCGCGCGCGGAGCCTTGCCCATGCCGCAACGAAAGACACTGTGATGACATTGATTGTTCCCCTCTCAACTGACTTTAAAAAGCGCCAGCCAAGAGCGCTCGACTCCCAAAAATCTAGCGTATCGTGAAACGAGAACCGGCGTATTTCTCTTAGCGTGGCTGATTGAGCGGCAACGCCGGCAAGCCAAGACGCACCAACACGCCCAGCGCACAAACTGGCCCTGGAGGACCGGCGCGCTCTCATTCTCTCTCCCGTTGTCTCAGTCAAGCCTGCTGCTGTCAAGTACCGAACTGTCGCTGCATTACGAACTGTGAACGCCTAACTTGCCCTTTTAAGGGCTGCTTTGTGTTATTGCTTGTACCACTGGACCCTGTCATCGGGGAACGTATGTTTTTGTCCTTCAATAAAAGTATAAACAATGTATTAAAATGTCTTGTGTTTTTCTTATTTCTTTCTATGTGAGTGCTTTCAATCTTTATATCAGGTGTTGGCCTACCTTGCTTGACGACTGTCATCTTTTCAGTATATTCTCTTCGGACGAAAGCCATGGTTATGAGCTCATCAACAGTACTAAACATAGCGTCACATCAATCACTTAAAAACAAATAATGGAATTCTTCTGAATCTGCGTGTTCGAGTCAGATGCTTTACTCTGCATTCATTGGAGCACCCTCATCATCTGAACGCAGTCTTGTCTAAACGTCAGTCATCTGCTACTATTGACGTAGTGGCCTCTCTCACATAAAGCGAATCCGGGAACAATTGGGTTGCGCTTCCCTTACCGCGCCTCGATCAAGATAGCGGAGAATTTCATTGCAAAAATTGGAGAAGGCAAAGCATTATGTCTATCGGGAAAGCCAAATTGGCGCGGGCGCGTGCGCTTACTGCCTCACACGCACACAACTCTCTTCCGCTCTGTCTGAACATCAATGCTCCGTCTGAACACACGACTTGCGTGTGTGTCTAATTGTTGGAAGAAAGCAGCTGTGATTCGAGCACGCGCTGCAAAACTGTTCACTCTGAAATTGAGCGTCTGATTTTGAGACGGAAAGCTGTGGATAACTATCACGAGAAGCTTATAGAATTTAAATGAAATCAAATGAATGATGACACTTCATTTTTAAAAATGTTGGTAAATAATTTTTGAGGATGCGCCGAAGGCCTCGCAGGTATGGAGAAGACGCCACTGATCATTACTAATTTATAAACTATCCAATGTCGTGAAATTATTCAAGATCTGGAATAATTTTACGATGGATAGGCTGAGGAACACACAATGCTTCCAAAATTCATTCAGGTTGTAATACAGGATTCTGAAAATGCTTTTTATTTGAGATAAAGTAGGGTTTTCACGACGTTCATAAGTTGACGGTAATCATTTTTTAGCTGTTTTAAGAACAGTTCGCAATATGTATGTCACAAAACATACATGTACTCTCAAATTAAGTTACAGTTACATGCTCGTTATGTTGAATGATTGACTAAGCAATTTATTCTACACTGAATGTTTTCAGCGGTCGACAAGGCTCTAATTATATTAACCGGCCGACCGGTCTTCAAAATATGCGGCCGGGGCCGGTTCCAACCCTGGTTAACACAGATTATTAAAGTGTATAAAACACTGATTGAACATGTCGAAAACTACGGTCATGGAAAATTATGTTTTAAGCAGGTCTAAAAACATGTTTTTAAACAATGCTTTGCACACATGTTCAATAATAGCAGAGCATAAAATTCATTTTCAAAACTATGGTTTTGAAACCATCTTAGAAGCAGTACAAAAATAACCAAATTTAAAATCATGTCAGTGGTTTTAAAAGCTGGTGAATGTTGCTTTAAATTAGACATTGCTCTAAAACTATTTTGTACTTGTATTTGTGTTTGGATATGGCACCGGACGGAGTCAACAAATTACATAGAAACATGAATAGAAATAAAAAAAGTCAAAAGTCATTCACGAAAGAAGAAAATCTCCATCGAATTTATGGAACATAACTCTACCCCATTACTGAAACTATCTAGGGCTTTTGGGAAAGGTTTAATAATGTTATTCATATACATGTACAGCCCATCCTTGCCAAATGCAAGTAATCATTACCACATGAATGTATTTATTATAGAACTTACTTGTAATGACAGAAACTGCGGCTAAGCACTTCCAGATATTCATGCCTGAGCAATACTTCGTATAACTTGACTCAAGGTATAATCACAGCAAAGTTTGATTTGTTCGCTGAAATAACCGCTGTTTCATTCTGGGTCACATAAAAAATGACCATGACAGAAAGCAAAGTTAATGAATACCAAGTCTGGTGAAGTTGAGCTTTCAATTTACAATCAAACAAAAATAATTGAAATGCATCTCCTTGAGATAATTAATTCATCAAAATTCATAATGTGCAAATGCTATGTAATTCCGTCAGATCACTAGTAATAGACTGCTGTTTATAAGTATCAATCAGCTGAAGGAAAGATGGATAGTGTCGCATTTTGTTATGCTCTAGCTCTTGACATGGTGAGAATCAGTCCTCAGCATTTCATGTTGCGAAGCCATCATATGGCATATAATAATGGCATTATTGGCTTCGCTTTGGACGTCCTCACTGATAGAATACTGAATACACAGCCAATTTGAGTGCAAAAATCATTAATTGTACAAAAAGGACTAAGGATTGTTGACTGAGATATAGAGGTCGGAAAATATGTGAATTATCTTGCAACTTCATGTTTTTTATGCAACCGTTTACCCAAAACATGTGATGAAAAACTAAAAATATATGATCAAAATATTCAAAATTACAGCTTATTAATGAATAATGATCATTGATCATGCTTGTCTTTGTTCATCATAAGATCAATTACACAGGGTACAGTTCATTATTTAGTCACTAACTCGCAGGTAAACCATACAACTCATGGTCATTCAGTCTCTAACTCTCTGGTAAAACATATTTGTCACCATGGTTTTGTTGAGATTTGCTTTCGTAAGAGACTGTCGGCGATCATCAAACACATTCTTGTGTTGAAATCAGGCCAAAATAGGCGCACAGTATCGTTGATCAAACGAGTTCGTTTTCTCGAGAAATGCTCAATTCACGAGAAACGGAGGGTTGTACTTTTCACTATCCAGCTTTCCAATGAGAACATTAGCGACATACCGACCACATGTATCCGTAGTCTCATTGAGACCAATCCAAATGGGACAGTCATTCAATTAAGTTTGGATTTCAGTCTTAACATCTACCTAGCAATCATTCAAATGAACTCGTCGGATCGTCGTTTCATCTGGTAGCGTAATCCCGATGTTTTCTCCAAGGATTCACGAAATTTCACATTCTGCAGCTTAATCCAGGAAATGTTAGCGGATAACATGGCTTCACATAGTTCCTTGCTAAGGATGTCAGTCTTTGATTTCTTATCCTCCGATGAGCAAACGTCTTCTAGCTGCGTTTGAGAATACCTCCTTTTCTCTCATAGTGTTCTCAATACGAGTGCCTGTTTTCTGATGTTGGCTTAACTGAGATTTCTGCGTTGTTTCGATGGCCCTCTCACAAGATAAGCAAAATGCACCTTTCCATCAGGCATGAACTTGAACGTTACACTACTCTCGTTGAACTCTTTTAGCCATTTAGCACGGGCACTAGGCTGGCAGCCATAAATCCAAGATTTAGACTATTCCCGGAATTCCCATCATTTATGTATTTCGCTTTAGTCTCCTTTCATTTGGGTTCGGTGCTCTCATCAATGGACCAATAGTTAGATGTAAATTGTTGGCTACCAAGCCACTACTATGAATTCCTTACAGTGACGTCAATATCACATCACCACCAAATCACGCCTTCACTAAGGGATATGTTTACTCAGCGGTTCACATTACGTACCTATGATAAGGGAAACGATGTGAAAACTCAAGCTATCATTGACAGCTACCGGCTAACTACTCAAAAACATTTACAGTAGCTCGAGTCACTAAAGAAATCAAAAAATATTCGACGATTTTCGTAGAATATGTGATAATTTGCTTAAACATAGATTGCATGTTTTCCCCGCAATTTCTCCCATTTTATGTGAAAAAATATTTTTTATGTGATTAAATATTTTTCCGACCTCTACAGAGATATTTCAGCAAATATCTTGCACTAACCTTCTTAAACTGTGGCAGGCAGCTTTGAACTAAGGTAACTGTGCGAACAATAAGATAACTGTTCGTCATTGAAGGGGTTTGTGGGCATTCCAAAATGATTGTTTGTCATTGAGGAACCTGTGCGAATATCAGGATCACAGTTCATCGTCTAGAGACATTTCATGGGAATTTTGGCCATCCTGTGCACATGTGACATGTATCACATGTATTGACATGTACTGACATATTGTAATGATCTTTTGACATTCAGCATTCGTTCATTCATTGTCGAACGCTGATGCGACAAATCCAACATCATCAAATGCAAGGAAGATCGAGACATGGTAAGTGTGTGTGATTCACCAACCAGACACAGCCTTCATTTCACGCATCACAGGCGTGCGCATGATTTCTTCAGGGAAGCATCTACGGTTTTAGTGCTCGCGGCAAAATTCATCGCTCTGAGACCGTATGAAAACTGAGATTTGATGCTGCGATTTCTAGGCATCAGCAAGCCATCGTTTGCATATCAAAACGAATGAGTGATGATAATTGCTTTCTTTATTGATGTTGGTAACTATATTTTTGAGTCAGCGGCGAAGGCCTCACAGGCACCCAGAATGCATCATCAGGAAGCAGGCATGAAACTGTCGTCAAGTTTCGACGCTCTATACATATTAATATTGACACAATGTGACCAAATTCTACTCTCACCAACGTTCCTTCATTCACTGTGTTGATCAGACAATTTCACCGCATCGTAGAATCAAGTGCGCAATGATCTGAATCTTTGAGGTGGAAGATCTTGGTAATTACCGAATTTTGAAAGGAAATTCGCGAGGAAAGTAAATTACGCATGCTATTCAACTAATGAATTGAGATTTCCTAGGCTGACATCGCTGATAGCAAGATGATTTTTCATGTGAACATCCCATCTTGACCACATGTAGCATGTTCACCAGTTTTTATTACAACGAGATTTTTCGAACTCATATTTAAGCGCTTCATTTGAAACTCTTCCAGCTGGGGACGAACAATAGATCGGAAACGTTGGCGAATTGAACCATGACTCTTCAGTAGAAGAAACAACATATATCCTGGTATAATCAGGGCTTCCATTACTTCTAAAGTCCAGCCAGCACCAACCCAGTATGCAGGATAGAAATATACTTCTCCTGTACTTCCGCGACGAAATGAGAGGGATTTGTATGCAACAATGCTACTAACAGCTATGATCAGCAACACGACAGGAGCAATCACTCCCCAAATAGGTAGAAGGAGTCGCAGAGCTCCGACTTTGAGACGATACATCCTTTCCACAGCAGCAATGTATTTTCTTCCACCAAATATATACATGAGAGCCAAACATTGCAACAATGCTCCAATCAGCTGAGCTCTATGACCATTGTAGAATTCAATAAATTGAATGTGGTACATCCCATTTCCAAGCATATATGCAGGTGTGACTAGAGACCCAAAAATGCATAAGGAAAATGTTATCATCATTCGAATGTTACATATTTTTCCTTTCAAATTGGGGAATATGTCGCCGATAATCGAGAAGATGCATTCTACAGTCATCAGCACGGAACTCATTCCAAGAAATACGAGCATACCAAAAAACATGACCGACCAAACTTGAGCGTACGGCATCTTCATCAACGCTAAAGGATAAGTCATGAATGCTAGACCAACACCCGAGTCTGCAACTTTACTAACTTCAACTCCAGTAACAGATGACATATAACCCAAAGTCATAAAGATAACACATCCAGCTATAAGACTAGTTGCAGAATTTATCGCTGCTGTGAATAGGCAGTCAATGTATGATTTCTTTCGATAATGGTTGTGACTTGCGAGAGATATTGATTTTCCAGCTCCAACAGATAGCGAGAAAAAGACTTGCATTCCTGCGTCTGCCCACACTTGAGGCTTTGACAGATGTGGCCATTCTGGAGTAAACAAGTAACGCAATCCTTTGCTTGCTCCTTCCATCGTAGACACATGTCCCAACAAGCTGAATAACATTACGTATGGAATGAGGGTCATCGGATACATTATTTTCCCACTCAATTTAATTCCACGATGAAGACTGATGAACATTACGAGCCAAATGCCAATACAACACAAATATAATTGCCATTGAAAGTCTCCAGCTTCATCCATCCCATCTGTGAGACCCAACACCCTGCGTTCCCAAAATTCAGTTGTACTTGAGACTCCTGTAGAGAGGTTTGCTGAAAAATTGGATAACACAAAAGATGAGAATTCCATGAATTGCTGCACGAGCTCCATGGTAGTGGACTATTGAAAGACAAGATGCTGTAGTACACAGACCATCCAATCACTGTTATGTAGGCAGAGGTACCAACGACATGATACATTAATTGAAATATTCCCACTCCTTTCGCAATTGGGCAAATGTTCCAACCTTCTATAGCTGCTCTTGACATGAGCTGTCCAACAGTCACTTCAAGGAATTGCAAAGGTATTGCTAATAAGATTAAGGTGATGAAGTAGGGAATCAAAACGTTCCTCCGCCATTTCTATAGCAAAGGAAGGGAAAGCGCCAACATTTCCAAGACCGACAGCGCTTCCGACCATCGAGATGAGGAAGTCGAAGGTACTTGACCAAGATTGACGAGGGCTGTCCGATTCGTTCTCCTCATTGCCGGGTCCACTGATTAGCTGAGTAGCTCTTGTACCACCAGAAGTCGGTGATGACGTACGAACCATTATCTGCAAAGAAATGCATGACATTAAGATAGGAGTCGGAAGATAGAATGACGTCACATACACACTATGAGCATGAGTATCTTCAATAAAATTGTGGAAGTTGATCACTTCATGCTTTGACAACTTCACTAACATCAAGTCAGTCACTACAAGACATAGAAGAGACCATCCCCACCTCTTTCACAACAATGGTGAGAAACCAGTAGGCTCAGTGACAATGGATGCTGTACCTATTGGACATCAGCAGTCCGATGCTAAACGGCTCTGGAATTATTTGAAATGTGGTTCTGGCGAATTTGCTATGAAGAGGCTAATTTGAAAAATGGTCAAGCAATTGACTGCGCAAAGGGGCTAGAGATGGGAGGGAAGGATCTCTGTACTTGGACGTAAAGGAGACGATGACATGTATTGTTGGATGTGTGCTTTGTCGAAGAGGAGATAAAGAAGCACGAAGGAAAACCTGCATTAGTTTCTCTTCTCAACAGTACATATTAAAATATCTAAAAGCATTACAAAGTCAGGGTGATACTCTGTCGTTCAGCTGGAGCTTTTTGTCCAGTTTAGCGGTTAGTTTCTCACTCGAGTGGCCCATGCAGTCTAATGCATATTGCTAGTACTTGTACAAAAGGTGAAGGAGGTGAAAACGCAACAAGGAATCATTTTACACAAGCACTTGGCGACAAAAACTACACCACAAATAAGCTTTTGATTCACATATTATCCTTGCGAGGCTAGCATATTTTGTTCCAGCTTGTAGAAGTGCTTGAATCTTTGCTCCTTATACATCTTTTCTTTTAAACAAATAGTAATTTGAATCTGCATTAATTTTGTCAACTCCACTTCCTATCAATTTGTGAGCGTCATGAAAGTTCATTTTGTAAGAGCTGATTACTACAGCAGAAGCATGATAGAAGAAATATTTGGCGGCAAAGTTTGACTCAGAGCACCATTCAGCAACTTTGTTTCTTTCAGGATTAACACTTTCGCGACCGAAGCAGAATTCATTGCATCGTAGGAAGTCACCAGGAGTTGCTCTGAACACACAATTGAATATGCTTCAATGATGCCTTCGCGATCGTGGCTACTTAGAACAATTCAGTATGACGTGCTGTTCACGCATTGGTCGCGAAAGGGTTAATTAGAGTTCTGTGATCGATGCGTGAAGCATGCGTCAGACTATGCTGGCTCGGTGCTTTTCTCACTACATACTGCAATTCTACATATCAATATACACTTAGGAAGTTTCTTTTTAATTCTATTAGGAACAGCAGAATTTACTGCAGAAATTCTTCAACCAGGCGATTTGCTACTTTGATAAGATTTGAAACAGCACATTCTAAACAAAAATAGATTATTAAGATTTTTTCATTTCGACGTACTTAAATAGCAAATTTTCATAAGGATATCTAATACTGAAGGATACTGTGATGATGGAAACAACTCAAGAGAGTAAATATTTTTGTGCCAAAATAAAATGGATGCAAGGCAAGAGAAGAAAAAAGTAATAACAATTAAAATATGTAAAAGATTGTGATACGGAAGGAAATATCGTGTCAGATTAAAATGAGGATTATATGTAGATATTTAGTTGGCAAAATATCTAATTTATATGATTATATAACAAAGAAATATGGGCAATTTTCAATCGGTCAAAACTTTGTAGCCAAACCTATTTTTCAAGTGCCATAAATTAAGGGAAAATGCAACAATTAAAAGACCAAGTCATTACTCAATGTGATGCTGTCAAGAATTTGACATCTATGACTATTTTGACTATCTATGATTCGCGATCTTATTGAACTCTTTATACTCTACTTGTTATCTATGTTATAATTACATGTACATGTATCTAACTCTTTATGCATGGATAAAAAGTAGAGTATAAATACCGATTGGTATTTGCAAAGGCTAGAGTTGCACCCTTAAAGCAAAAGTTAACGATACCTCAGCTGGAATTGATTGCAATATTGATTGGAATACGAGCTATGCGATTCGTTGAAAAGGAACTATCACTTGTTGTAACAAGTAAATATTTATGGAGTGATTCTCAAATTGCATTACATTGGATCTATTCGTCAAAAGATATAACACAATTATTGTCGAGAAGAAAACAAGAAATTCTTCGTGATAATGACGTAAAATTTGGCTATGTAAATACTAAAGAGAATCCAGCAGATCTGGCAACTCGTGGAATTACAGTTGATAAACTTCAAACATCGAATTGGTCTACTGGCCCACAATGGATATCAAATTCTCAGGAAAGTTGGCCGGTGTGGCAATCAGCTGATGAAAAATGTCAAGAAACAGTAAATCTATCAAAGCCCGAAGTAGAGTCTGATGTGCAACTTCAAAATCATCAAGTATAAGTAATGGAAATTCATGCAACGAAAACTTGACCAATTCTGGAAAATTTGGCAGACCAGCTACCTTCAAGAGTTGCGAGAGGCTCATAAAAGTCATTTTAAATCCATCAAAGGTAGTGTTAAACGAATTCCTCAGTCTGGCGAAGTCTGTTTGGTGAGAGATACAATTCCTCGAGTAACGTGGAAGATATGTGTAATCGAGTCATTGATTAAGTCAAGTGACAACAAAATTCGCTTCGTTTACACAACGTTTGAATCAGGTTACCGAACCAAACGCAGTGTTAGAGATTTGATTCGTCTTGAAACTGACTTTGAGAATAACGAAAGTGACAATTCGCAATCAAACATTTTATAGTATTTTTTCCATTACTTATACTTGACCTTGAGTTCTTTTTATTATCTCGTGGGGAGAATGTGAAGAATTTGACATCTATGACTATTTTGACTATCTATGATTCGCGATCTTATTGAACTCTTTATACTCTACACTGTAAATCGCTGGATACGAAAATTACATACAAACTATACCAAAATCACATACAATTTGAAACTAACATCTGATACGAAATTCTCGTATGTTTACAGAGATCTGGTATGTTTTTCATTCGAAATCTCACTTACTTTCGTATGTGGTTTGTATGTAGCGATACGAACTATTCTATCTGTGATTGGCTGTTTTACAATGAAATGCGAGTTGTTGGTATGTTTTATATACGAGACCCGATGCAAATTGGTCCTCATTCGTATGTGCTTCGTATGAATAGCTTTAAGTCACATGGCAAAAAGTAAGTTATATTACATACTACTTACAAATAACTTTTTTCCAGTAATACCATTCGTGAATATTTGTGAAAGTGTGGTATTTAACTAAATTAGATTTATTGTGAAATTGAAGTCGCATGTCATCTTTTGCTACTTGTCTTAATGTCTACTCGTGGCATTCATAAGACTCATAATTAGCTCATTTCCTTAAAACTAAGTTGATAAACATCAATTCAATAAAACGATAACTTTCGAGCGACCATGTTGATTATATATCTCAAACATAACTATTTTTGCGTTCATGAATTATAATGTGTTTTTATTTCGGATTGATAATATGCTTAGTTCCAAAATTACATAATGCATAATTGTTGATGGTCAAATACTTATTGATTATTCATGCAATGCCTTAGACTTGCGTTCACTAAAATCGAATTCAGTATTTTGCGTTTTGACTATTAAATGTCATTATCTCACTATTTACAAAACAGTAGTAACATTAGTGTGATCTTTATTGTCAAAAGGCCATAAATCAACATATATTAGAAATCATTGATGCTTTCCTTTAACATTGTGTGGTATGGCTTTAGTATGTAAAGCATACCACATTTGAAATAACATACGAAAAGCATACAAATAGATACCAAGAGAATACAGAAATATGCCAAAAAAATATTTTGGTATTGCTTCCTTCGTATGTGATTGGTATTGAGCGATTTACAGTGTACTTGTTATCTATGTTATAATTACAAGTACATGTATCTAACTCTTTATGCATGGATATTGTGAAAATTCAAATTGTCTAGCATCACAACTAAATAGAATCTTATCCTGCAAGGACTGGGTTTTTGGACTGCGTAATTTTACCAGGACAGATGCATCTATTACCGGTAGGACTATTAAAGATTATTTGATATAATAATAATAACATTTGTATTTGAAATCAAATGCATAGCCCAAAATGGAGGGCACAGATATGAAATGACATAGATGGAAATGCATGCACTGCTAGCATGATTTGTCGTGAGATCACATAATTCATGAAAGAAAAGAAACATATGTTACCACATATCAAGTCTCATGAAAAGCATTTGAATGACATTCTTAAATTTGGAAATAGAGTTGACGTTTACATCATCATTAGACACCATGTTCCAATACTTTGCGATTGATACAGTGTAGAAGTAATGTCGATAATTGTGTTGGCCGAATTCTGAGTATATACGGAGATGATTACCACGAGTTCGTGAAGCATTTATAAAATGAAAAAAGTCCTCAGCATTAATGTCAACCAGACCATGAATAATCTTGTACATGAATATTAGTTGATAGAGAATTCTGCGAGCTTTCAAGGATAGGAGATTTAGTTCTTTGAGTCTTTCCCGATATTCAAGATGCCTTAATTTTGAAAACTGTCTAGACATTCGCCTTTGCACTTATTTACTACAATAATAATTATTAATTGTTTGATAAATTGTTTTAATAGTTACATGATTTTAACATATTAGCCTCAGATGGTGTTCGGTCCCCCCTCAGCTTTCTGATCCCACAGTGGAACAACAGATGCTCACCATTATTCCTTCAGTGACTATTCTTTGAAGCTTTGATCTTTGCTGTTTTACATATTGTGATATTCATGTTGGAGATTGCACAAGGTGATTATACAAGGCATCCAAATGATATTTAAACGTGTAAATGTCATAATCAATTACGCCTGCAGAGTCATCTATCACCCCATGCAATCACTAGACTAGGATTACCCAGAGGTGAACATAGTGCAGATATGCCACGCTATTTACATGTATAGCTCTAGGTGTGTAGAAAGCAAATGGCAAAATAATAACGTTTTGAGCAAGCATGTTTGAATCTACTTACAACTCACTCTTGAAACTTAGCCGTTATTGTGTCGAGTTAGACAGTGACCAAGTTGAAGACTAATTTGAGAATTGTGACTCTGGGAGTTTAGTAGTGCAGTTTACTTGACTTTGTTGCAGTTATTACTCACATGAAATTTAATGAAAGAAGAAAGAAATAATCGGGATTTTTAGTATACTATTTTCTCTAGCTTATTCCATCATATGAGTAATCATTCATTATTAGCTTTACAAAATTATGGTATTAATATGATAATAAAGTCAATGACAAGTCTCATAGGCTACATCTACGTTTTTTCTCTAGTTACATTAGAAGCATGGAACATGAATTCAAGATTGAGTCTATGCTCCCATTGGAAAAGTTGATGTCTTTCTGTCTAATAAAAATTGAAGTGTCGTCTCCAATATCTTGCGTAGGGCGAATCGCCCCTTCCCCCCATTACGTTGCCATGAAGAAATAGCCAGAGAGAGAGGAAGGAGTACTAAGCGATGGTTTCATCGGTGACTCAAGAACATGGGAAGCACGCCATTTGCTGAATTAAGAGCAGCGTCAGACCATACAATCGATAGGAAGCATGAACTCCTTAGTGCAGCATATCTTAACATTTCAATTGTCTAAAATACGAGTATTGATACACGACTCCGTTTCAAGCTGAATAATGCTAGCCAATTAACAAACCGTCACATTCGCCTTACCACCTCTAGATAACACGGGACGTCGAATGCCAAAACAAACATGCTTTTTAATTTGTAGTTTATCGACTAAAATAGTTAATCGAGTGAAACTTTCTTCTATTGAATCGATATGTTTCTTCCACCATTGATAAGAGCACTACCAACTCTATCTACTCGTAAAGCATTCCGCTTCGGTATTCAAGGCGTGTGGTTTGAAGCGCAAGTATTAAGTTAAAATGATGCCAGTATTCTTTTGGTATTTGATAGTTTTATACTGCTTGAAGAATATTTTTATACGCAAAATTGCATCTGAGGACAACATACCAACAAAATTATTGTGCGCTTAGAGCAAACAGATTATTTCCGCGCTTGATGCAGTCAAGAATTCCGCATTTCCTACTTTCAATGCAACACTGAGAGACTTGAGATGGAAAGTGTTTGCTCGGGGTTCCGAAAAGCTCCCAAAGTCTCCACACAGATTGTTGTGAAAATGCACCTATCGCTCAGCTCTTCGCACGTTGCAATCTTATTGCCTTCGGAAAGATCTGCTACGGCACCAGACAGGATTACCAAAAACTAATTCAATTTCAATTAATTGATTGGTCATGAATGTCAATTTCAATTAATTGATTGGATAGTGCAATTAAAAATGCTAATCTCTTGACCGTGTCCGTGAGTAGCCTTTTGCTGTCTACACGTATAAGTGTGCCACCTAGCATACACATCTGTATATTTGTGATGTCATACTTTACTTTCACTATAGGCCCGTTTACCGTCCTATTCTCCACCTCTGTTGGGTTGGATGATTTTTCTACATGGAAAAATACATCTGTTCCATCATGGTGTGGCGCAAGCAATCATGACTCATGATAAACGCGTACTGTATTACGGATTCATGATATTATTGCTAGAATGATATTGTCAGTTCATTTAGTCGATTGATTGTTCACCACTACCAAATTCAATCATTTCCTTGTTTTGACTTCACTTTTAATTAATTGATTGATATTATTTTCAATTACAATTGATTGATTGCTGACGAATGTCAACTTCAATTAATTGTTTGAAAAGAGCAATTAAATTGCAATCAATTTTTGACTATCCCTGGCAGCAGACGTTGCTGTGGCACTATCGATGCAGGTCGAGTCTAAAGTGTGACTGCAAGTGAAGTCCTATGCTAGATTTCTGCCTCTTTGCCAGTTCAGGAGAGTCACACATTCGGGGTGCTTGCTATCACTTCTAAAGAGACCGATGGGCTCGAAGGATTTGGTAACACCGGTCGATATAAATGCCCGAGAAATCAATCCATTGACTAATGAATGACGAGAGAATCTATCGGAGGTCTTTCTTCTGCAGCTGAAAGCATGTTGACCATATTCAACGAACTCCTGGCCACATGAGCAGCATTTTATAATAAAAATAATGCTAATGAACTTCATCCTTGGAGCATATAAGGAAGAAACTCCATTTACCAATATGGCCGAGCAAGGCTCTCACACGAAAAATTTATAAAGTGATGGATTCTTACTTATGAATGATGGCGAAGTGACGCAGCATTTTTGGTATCAGTAAAAGCGTATTGCCGTTTGCTTTACATCTCCGTCACTACACTAACGACTAGCGGCGTCAAGCGCTAGATGTTATCTTAGCTAGATGTTATACGACATGGTCTCATGGCTTCTTTAATTGTCGCTAAGTGTAGCACGTAGGCTTACATGATTGTTTAGAAAACAATTGTGAACCTATGAGGGAATGTGACTAGATTTTTTTCAACAAAAACCGCCTCGTTGACTTGTTGGGATCGTTTTATCTTGTTGTGGAATCTTTTTGTGTTATTTATCTGATACAGTGTTGTTCGATGAAACTGAATCACTGCTTTTGAAGTAAGATATTTTTTGATTTTTTTCTCGGTGCTGTAGAACTAATTAATTGTTTAGTTGCATTACATTATACAGTCAGTTAGACTACATCATTCATGTTTTGTAACCAATACAATCACAAGAGCTCATGTGCGCTATTTTGGTCCACTATAATTTACTCAATGTACTAACTGAGCTTTGAGCCATCTGACTGGAATAAGTAGTAAAAAAGCAATCTTTGGTTAAATGCAAGTTATTAAGTACATTTTATGATCAACATTTCTCTGAGAAAAATTTACATGGCATTTAAGCATTCAACAGTCACATTTTCATTCGGTGTCATTAGGAATCTCCGATAAATGGACGATTGAATCATTCAATAGGCCATTCGTTTACAGTTGTGTACTGTTCATATCAGAAACCACGCACATGCGTCATTGTCTATCGCTATTGTCATAGTCATCGTTAGTCTTTGTCCACGGTGCAACTATGGTTCATGACTAATACTCGATCTTTTCTACTAGGCTTCTTCCACAGATAAATGATTGGCATTCGTCTCCCAACAATTGCTGGTTTCAGCAAGACCTAGCGCCGTGCCACACTTCACGGAAATCAATGAAAACCTTGACTCAATTGGGAATCCGAGTTTTGAAATGGCCTGGCAACTCACTTGATCTCTCAGAAATAGAGAATATCTGGAAAATTCTAAAATGCAGAAATAGAAAAAGAAACATTGACAACAAAACAAGAACTGATCAACTCCTTATTACGAGAGATGGGCACCCCCCCCCCAAGAGATAATTCTCTTGAAAACATGTGTCCCGTTTTGCTTTTTTGTAAATCCAATGCCCTCCAGGATAAAGGCTTACATCAAAGCAAAAGGTGGTCCGATTGACTATTGATTTAGAAGTGATTCAGTTTCATCGAACAACACGATTTGCTGAATGCTTTTGACATTTCAGTGCCTTTTAGTAAATTCTTTCAATTTTCATTTGCTTTTTATTTACTTTGTCGTTAAGTTACTTGTGTAATGACGGATTCTTACTAACGGAAGCTCGTACATGTCGGGTGTTTTTTTAGGAATTAAGGAAATTGCTCGAGATGTTTTTACGACTCCGACTCTTGCGAAAAGCACCGAGTCCGACTATGTAGTCTTCTTCGATAATGTCAACCGTATTCTACTCGCTAGAAAACCGCGCGCACACAATTTTAAAGTCGTACGCTCTGAACTAATACAACGTCCTATTTGAGTGATCGAGGAAATTTATATCAGAATACGAGTAAATGGTAACATGTCGGAGTATTCCTATGGTAGAAGTAAGGGGATCCTGCAATTATATCAGAATACGAGTAAATGGAAACCCCCAAATCGGAGTTGAGTATTCCTATGGCAGAAGTAAGGGGATCCGCAAATAGTCTCAGTTGGGATCCCATGCTTGGAATATTTTTTGGATGAAGACTTCCATTGTATCTCTTCCACTCTGAAAAGCATATTACGCAGACGTGTATATCGACGCTGATGGAAGATCGATTATACTATGAGGATTTAGAACGTGGTGGCATCAAAATAGGTGATATTTGCTATGATACCGTGTGGCTCTTTTGAGATGGTTCAAGGAGGAAACACTTACCTTGAATTCAGATGATAACCATGGCAGTGATGTCGGTCTGGGTGAGCGCGGCCGGCCGGCGCCGAGCACGCCGCCCACAACCGCCCAAAAGGCAACCGAAGGTCACTGGAAAGCGGAAAGGGAACGGGGTGCGAAGGGGAGCCGCCCCGGGCACTGGTCGCACCAGGCCGCAAGCCGCCAAGACCACACGCAAGGACGGGCCGGACTCGCACGGCCGCCGCACAGGACTGGCAGGGGAAACGAACCGCCACGGGACGCCACGTAGGGACCACCGTCAACGCACTCAGCGGTTCAGACCGGCTGCTGATGCCCGGGCAGACCCCAAGGACGTCTAGCGGGAGCCAGACCAGGAACGTACGGCCCCAGCCACGCCCACGCCCGCCCGAGGCCCAGTCTCCTTGCGAACGACCCGGCAACGCGCGTTACTCCGCACCCCACACCCGAGCACCCCGAACGGAACCGGGGAGCAGGACGGAGGCCCCGCCACGCCTGACCACACACCCGTGGACCCCGCCGGGCCTTACCAGGCACGCCGAGGCGCCCCCCGCAAGGCGCGCCCCGCCGCATCTCTCCGCCCCGCCCCCGCCCTGTGGCGCCTCCCTCCTGCCGTCCGCCGGGCCCCCCGGCCCCCGTGCCTTTCCTTCGCTCCCTCCTTGGTCCTCTCCGGGCCTTGCGCCCCCTTGCCTCCTTGACTTCCTTCCCCCTTAACGCTCCTCCCTCTTCCCTCCCTCCGCCTTCTTCCCCTCCTCCCTCCCTCTCCCCACTCCTCCCCTCTTCCTCCCTCCCTCCTTGTTCTCGTTCCTTCCTTGTCTCTTCCTTCCTCCCCCCTTTCTCTTGCCCCCCTGTCCCTCTCTTTCCCCCCCCTCCCCCTCCTGCCTTCCTCCTCTCCTTCTCCTCCCCCTTCCTCCTCCCCCTTTCCCTCCCTCTTTCCTCTTGCTCCCTTTCCCTCTTCCTTCCTCCTTACTTGTACTTTCTTGCCCTTCCTTCCCCTTCCCCCTCTTGATACTCTTGCCCTCCCTTCCTTGTACGAAATCCGGTTGTGCCTAATCTTTTCATATTGATGGTCATGAGGCAACACGTCAGGAGTATTATCAAGTTACTGGATCAAATCACATTGACAATAAATTTCAATTGTTTCAATCAAACTTCCCTGTTTTTTGCGAAGGGATTGTCAAGGAAAACAACGCCTTACGGTAGCTTGGAAGCTATGTGGAAGAATCGGCTAAAGCGGCAGGGTTCAAATCAAAAGACACGATTGAGGCTTATTCTAGACCTATGTAATGCTTCACTTCGAAAATCATTAAATGCGAGTATGAGCGGGGATGTCTATGGACACGCACCAAGGAGGACTACAAAGGTCTACTTCCATCAATTAAAGGCAGTCTGGGAATTACTCCGACTTTAAACGCACAAGAATTGCACTTTCCGATTTTTCGAATAATGAAGTACATTGGACACACGATGATGGAAAAGAGATCAAAGGGGATGGAATGAAAGCGCTACGGAGACTTTCGCTTTTATAGGGCAAATTTCAGTGGAATTCTGGATTTGTGATGATTGCTTTCCTTCAGTTATTTGATTGGTATCTCCAATCGCAATACAGGAGAAGCGCATTTTCAGACAGCCCAAAATGTTTCTCACTAAGACGCTACGGTCCAAAAAATCAATATTTTTTTTAGTTCTGAACAAGTTCTTTTGGAACAAGATAAACGAAGGAAACCCGCACGAAACAGCATTGCAGGCTATTCGAAAAACAAGCGCAAGAACAGTGCTTGCGAGTAAGCACAACTTGATGTTCATTTGATTTTACTTCTCTTGCTTTACCAATTTTATATGCGCATTTTGGTATGGTATCAAGTTTGTCACAGGCATTGTAACGCAGTGCCATGAATAAATCTCATTACTATCTATCTGCTACGCATAAAAGATTTGGTTTTTTGGAAATTTTACCTGCCCAAAACTGACGGTAGTTGTAAGCGAATAAGGAGATCAGACGTACTTACCAATGGGGATCGTGGGGAAATCAACTGACCAACTGCAAAGACAATATCGGGAGTCTATTTTAAGAGCGTTATTTATAGCTCGTAACTTCAAACAAATGGTAAACCACTCTTTACCAGTGTGTGGAGCACCAAAACATCTATGCAAGGTCATCATTTCCGGATGAAG
Organism: Prostheceraeus crozeri; assembly: GCA_907163375.1. NCBI lineage: Eukaryota > Metazoa > Platyhelminthes > Polycladida > Euryleptidae > Prostheceraeus > Prostheceraeus crozeri. Next base: position 33,254 of record CAJQUW010005363.1, read on the forward strand.
CAGCAGCGTGACTTGATTTATCAGGGCTAATTGCTGCTATAAGATTATCGTTGCATCAGTTGTTTTATTGCTCTCCTTGACCTTAGCATCAATTGCGAGATTGGCAACGATTTCGCCCATGCATGTAACAGACTTAGAGCTTATATTCTCTCACAGAATCAAACGTTTTTATTAGAGTAACTGTTGAAGCACGTGCATTAAACTAATTGTTATTTTATTCTTTACTGTTTATTAATTGAAAAACTTATAATCTGTAAGTAAAACGGTTACATGCCTGGTAAGGAGTACGCATAGAAAACATTAAACTTTTAGTAAATCTAAAGATCAGGACAAAGATAATACTTTTCTGGTTGATTTATGTACCTTTTTTGTTGTACAAACGCAATTTCTTTTTCCACACAAAATCTCGCCATTCACACCTTAATGCAATTTATATTCGTTTTAATGTTGTACTCCACCCGTGTCACTTTGTCTGCCACCAATCCGACTTTACTGTATGTCAGGACCGCATCATTCCTTATTCATTAGAGATCTACTGAAGATTGAGGGTGATCCTTTTTCGACCCTTTTCAAGCAGGGCTGTGCGATTCTCGTCTCCCAAATATGGGGCTGATGTATAGACTGTTTGAGCTATATGATAGTCAAACCATTGCAGCAAAAATGGATAGAAATTTATTAGGCTCTTTCCATTTATAACTGAAATCGGTAATAGTGAGCCTCAATTAATCGAAATCCAATTAATTTTTCAAGTGCTAGCAGCACCCAGTAGAATCATGATTATATCTAGGGCTTGTACCGCCAATCGAGGAAAGCATCCAAGAATTTATTGCGAAACTTTAGTAAGAGGAAAAACGAGCTTTTATCGACGTTTTCGGGATCCAACCCTTTCTAGCGTTAAAACAGGCGCATATGACATGTACTTGACTATACATGTAAAAGCGAATAAAATCTATATGGCGCGACCGGTGTTCTCCTACAGCCAGCAAGTCATGACGGACGATTCACAGATGGGCTCTGTCCTGAGTCATGCGATTCTTACATCAAACAACAAAAAAAAAACAACGCAAGTAAGTCAGCCGTAATCGCGTCTTGATGGCTATTCATATCGACATCATCACGACGTTCAACAGCAGCACAATCAGATCGCACATCATGAACTCCTCCAGTCCATATTTCATAATAATCCGCTAATGTTCTTGATACTAATTTTGAAGGATCGTTGCTTTTTACTCTATGTAATTAGCTAACAAATTGCGACATTTAAATATAATAACATTTGTAACTATAGCAACGTCACAAAGGTTGCAGTGTCATGTTTTTTTATTTTTTATATTTATTACGCTATTTAGACAGGGGACATGTCGGGACTACAAGTATTAAACAAGACGACTAGTGAGCGTGCCTTGCGTGTGCTACTTTTGATTGTGCTGCTGTTGACCATATGATTTCGAAGTGACCATAGAGAGCGCGCCAGAAACGGCTGACTGCTATGATAGAGCTCGCATGAACAGGACCGATGTCCATCAGTGAATGTCGTATGAGCCATGCTGGCAAGTAGGAGAACACAGGTGCGCCATTAGATTTTTTTACTCTTTTACATGTATAGGACGATCGTAGCATTGTCATATGCGCAGTTTTAACTTATAGAAAGGTTTGCTTCCGAAACGTCGCGTAAAAGTCGTTTTCTCTTTACAGAGACAGAGTTTGCCATAAACTTAAGGGAGTTGCGTTTTTCAATAATGGCGTACCAGCTATATAACAAGTAAGTTTTAGATTATTCCTGGACCATTCATTTACTCATTGATGATTTCCTGAGTATGAAAGAAATTTATGGATGATTGTCATTGTTTAGTTGTCACGCGAACTCGCGTTTTTCATACGCATTTCCAAGATATTGCCCAAACCCTATCATAACTTTCTTACCAACAAATATTTTTACAATATATAATACCGGCTTAATAATGACCCATCTATTTGCGGTTGGTGGGCACAAGCACGCTCACAAGCAGCGATCGCTGATGACTAGGTACATCGCTGGCGTAGCAATCAGCTTTAACTAATTCCCATTTTGATACGCAGTTTCGATTGATATTATTAAATTGAACTCTTCGCAGAAGCATGAGATGCTATGCCAATTGTTAATGCTTTGGGAAATTAAACGGACTGATGATATGGCAGCCCTACAACAGAAAGAAATGGGATTTTACGAGGTTGAGTCCCTGATAACTTTGGGAGGTCATGTCTCTTATTAAATTTGATGGAATGGACTATCTTCAAGCCTCGCTTGTAAAACAAGAGTAGGCCTATCTTCGCTTGCTCTGTCACCGCCTCCGCCCCTGAGAGCCTAACATCATTTGATCACGACCATGATTAAATGAGCTTTTACCAGCTTTACCCGCGAAGCTCCCAATACTGATCAGATAAACAAAACAAAAAACTTGTTTGGTACATCCCCCATCCTCCTACGGCCCCTTGAATACATCCACATGCAAGACTATGCGGACTTCCTACCGTATTTATACGTTTACAGCACCTTCTACACAATGACTTTTGCAGCCTGCAGCATCAAATCTGTTGGTTAGTACTTTCAACGTAGTTTCTTAACAAACTCATCCTTTAGCTGCTGGAAAAAGTTCTTCATTCGATTTGTTTACTTTTTATGGAAGACTTCACAATGCAGTTAACTATAAATGCAAATTTCCTTGTATCACTTGTATCTGAAGGCTACTGATTAGTACCATTATCATTTATGTGAAGTCTATTGAGTTTCATCCTACTTCAATCTTAAATCTCGAGCATCTACTCTTACAAGCACTGACGTGCTTTAGAAAAAAGAACAAGCTCGAGGGGGAATCGGCAGCGGATCTGGCCACGGCGCGTCCGTAGCAGAAATGGTCTCCACTCAGCAAGCGAGATTTCCGGCATCCACCGTCCTCCATCTTCAAGACCGCGAAACATTATGATTACACCGGTGGCGGTTGCGTTGACAGACACACTGTTAAGACATGTAAATTAAGTATACCCGGAGCATTTGAAAGTGATAGAAAGAACAATGTACAAATAATGTTTTGTAAATAATTGTGTGTCCATCGATAAGTTGTTTAATTGAGCAAATGTCTTTTTTCCACTCGGAGGATTCATTAATTAACCATATTTTGTAACTCAAAATAAATTTAGAGGCAGAGTTTACTGTCCAAAGCTTTAACAAGTCGTAGTATTACTTCTCCACCAATCATTGAGACGCGGCTCCGATTAATTATGTAGTTCGGGCCCCCACATTTCATGCGACTCATTTGGTCCTAACGACGTCTTGCATGTTACCAGTGGGACGGTTTGGGTCATTTTAGTCCAACAAAGTCAGTGGGAAAAAGTCCGCGTGGGGGTTGTTGGCCACTAATCGCTCAAATACACGGCAGCGTTTCGTTTACAGTAAAACTCTACGTCGGTTTCTAGGTGCCCGATTCCTCGTCTGATGACACGGTTCGTTGTAGTTCGCTCAATTTGTGAATCTAGGGGATGAGTTGGCCCTGTTCGTCGTCAAGCACTGAGCCTTTAGGGTGCGTTTACCGTGCTATTTTTTGCTGCACTTTTCGATCCATGATGTGGTAGAGGAGAAAAGGACAAACAATGGAACCAATGCATGCCATCCATAATCGTGCTTCGTGTGTGCCGACTACGCCATTTCGTGACTGGTGATCAGCGAATTGATTGTCTATCTTTCAATTGTCGCGGAAGAAGTGTCAGCTAACGCTGCGCCATGTTTAATTTTCCGACCCTTTTGACGATTCAATGATTTTAGGCTCAAAGTCTTTTTTCTTTTTAGCCAATCCAAACTTGCTGTTACCGACTCTGCTGAATGCGTCGAAGCAGCGATTGAGGCTGCGTTGCTTCCTTCCTTGTTCATTATTTATTAACTCATCTTGGATCGAGAAGTGTCAGCAATAAGTTAAACGTGTAAAACAATATGATTCCGAACCGATATGGAGCACATTGATCGTGTCAGGCAGCCGACTTCGGCATTCCGCAATGGAGGTAGTGGGTTTGAATCCTCCACGTTCATGCTGCTACAATTTAATCTGTCGCTAAAAAAACCCCGCCCGGTAAGTAAAACTACAACGTTCGATCTCAAGGCAATCTATGATTCGTTTCATGTGGCTGATGTGTCATGGTTTTCTTAGGATATATTCTTATTTTGCGAATTGCGGGTTAAGTCTATATACATTCGTAGTTGACGTTCGACAATTATAGTGTACTAGTGGTCTGCTGGGAGATTCAGACTAATAGCCCAGGTGTTATTTGAATCAAATGAGTGACATTTTGCAAATTTTGTTTGACTCGTTTAGATAAGCGAAAAGTAGCTTTAAATTTAGTGGTACTGTTGCCGTTGGGCTCGTTTCCGCATTTGATTGCTAGAGATCGGTAGGTCGACATCGTCGCTTGTGGTTGGCACCTTGCATTTCATGTGAGAAGGCACCTTAACTCGATCGGACTTCCTCGGAGTTTTCCATCCTCTACCCTCCCTTTCTATGCCAGGGTATATAACGTGCGAAACAATTAGTGCCAGTGAATGCACTGGGTACATTAACTCGCGCAAAACTTTCATGTATGTTTTGTAACAATCAAAATTATTCTTGGAAAATAACATTTCTGCTGATTTTTTGAGAATTCAAGCACTTCTCTAGGAATCTTATGTGCTCACCTCGGCAGAATATTCGGCGAAGAATACGTTAATTACTGCATACTAGGGTATAAAAAATCCGACTTTTTTTATCCTGGAGTAGCACGCTTAATTCATTTACGATAGTATGCTTAGGATAGCGTAGTCCGGGTTGAACAATTCCTAGGCGTTGTTTTAACTTCTTTGGACGGTATTTAGCACGAAGCACTGTACATAAAACTAATGTCTCGGCTAGACATATGCCTTCACTGTCCATGAATTAATATAAGTTTTATCTATTACACATGCAGAAATAAGCTATAACAATAACTAGATCGGTTATCGTATACAATATGCCGTTGTCGCATTAAAATTGGTATTCAATTCGCTTTTTCAATTCGAAATGCAAAATCCCGCGCTTTTTGCGTCTGGTAAAAGCTCCGATCTGTCTAATAATCGTGAAACATTCTTTAGATATTCGGTCACGCCTGTATGTATAGCGCTTATTCTTTCTTCTGTCGATGCGTCTGAACAAATTTCTATTTTTTGATATCAATACTTGTTAGAGATAGACACCAAGTTATTCTTCTATGCAGTTCTCTGTGGGTGTGCTCTGTCTCGAGTTTTGAGTTAGTTTTACGCTGATCGTGGTGCGTATATTAAGCTCTTGATCGCCGGTTACATTCACGTTTTCAGGCATTTGCATATTGTTACACATGTTCCTTGTCCATAGAATGCTACTTCCATTTTCACTTGTCTCTACCTGCTAAGCACAGCTGATACCAATCCGGGCTTCGAATCCCGTGACATACACTAATCGGACAGTGGGTTGGAAAAACCTACAGTCTGCCTAGACACTTTTATTCTTTCATTCAGATTTTATCATATTTGAGATTGTCGATTGCCTGTTACTGCAAAACAAAGTCCATTTGATGTAATTCATAATATTAATTAGGCATAAAGTGCGAATCCTTAAATAAATCTGAATACAAATCTGAATATAAAACCTATGTAAAAATATAAATACGAATTCCATTATGTATCAAAAATGCTAATTTTGTCCACTTAATATACCCGGGTATATTAACCTGATACACACTTATTCTGCAATTTCGTCATTTTCTAGTTATATACGGGTCTCTCAGTGGGAACAACCGGTACATATCTGAACTACGTCTTCGCGATCTGATGAAAAGTGATATACGATGTGTCTGAAGATAGTTAAGTTGTTGACGGACGGCGCCATAAAGTGGGAGACCAAACATTATTTCGCTTTAAAGGTGTCGTCCGGGCAAAATCGTTATGAATTTCAATGTCTTAAAACAGTGAACACATCATCTTGTCCGCTACTATCGTATCCGGCAATTGACGATTTGGCTGACGAGATATTCGTTGTTTCATGCACCCTGATGAGTCGTCAGCATTGAATGAATAGCTTGATTTTACAGGACAGAAAATGCAACGGGCTGGGGAAGTCTTCTTATGAATTAAAAAATAGACAGCACGAATGAAGGTGAACTTCATCATCTTTTGTAAAGTCTTCTCTGCATGATAGTAGCCATGTTCATACTGTATAATTCCCTGATGCCATATACCGGTGAGATCATTTAGTATAGCTCGTGAAGCTGAATTTTGATAGATGTCGAATTTTGCCTCTCCACTATTGTCGACATAATGTGCATTCATAAACATTTTATGCGGACCTAGATCAATTTTCGGTATCAACTTACCTACGAGAGATAAGATTTCTTGCCGCACGTAGACGGTTTCAAAAGCATATCTGACAAAAGCACTGAATTCGGTATTTCCAGAACTTTATGCGAAAGCAAGAAAAAAATATCAGTCAAAAATCACAAACTGCCCCGCGCTATGTGTCCAGAACTATACTCATGGACTTTGCTGAGTCAGACATGCAGCCCCCTGCTTGTTATGGGCTCACGGCTGACGGAAGTTGAAGAGGCAAAAGGCGTCCTCAAAGCTTCGCGGAAATCTCCGAGTGCCAACGAGTAGTGAAAGCTCTCTCAACACCGACCTGCGTAATTATCAAATGTCTACACTAATTGGGGGCGCCGGAATGCTGAAACTGGCGAGTGGTCAACCCTATGCGGAAGATGCGCACGAAGTCTGCACTTCAACGGCGATACTCCAGGAACTTAGGAGAGAGGTAAACGAGCGTTCTTCGCAAGCGTCTTCAATGCTGTTGTCCGAGTGATCCCTGATTTCCATTCCTGTCGCTACGCTCTGCTTACGGCAGATTTTGACAGTCGTTTATATCCCTGAACAAGGTGCTAAAGAAACGTACAGAACAGCAAAGTAGGAGAAAGTCAAGCTCTGTGACCTGCTCTCTCGCCAGTAGCTCAATGCTCGTCCTTCGAGAGGTTCATCGGACACTAACCCACAAACATGCTTTGCGGAGTTGGTCTCTTCCGCGGACAATGATGGGTACAGTTGGGACCAGGTCGCGGCAATCGTGTTCGTGGTCATTTTGAAACAGTGATTCGGTTATACGCTCCAATTCAAGGTATCAAGTTCTGGAATTACGGCTCGATCTGTCGGACCGACATATTGATTTATTGGACTGAAGGCTGAGGCAAAGACTAGAATGACTTCGTGCGTATTTACGTGGTTATCGTGGTTATTGGTTCGCATCAATTTTCAGGGGGTTTTGGGGAACAAACCCACAAGTGACACAAGCTGGGAGAATTCTTTCTTGGCCATCCTCGTTGAACAATTCCAACGGAATTCCATTTCTCGTTTTACCAAAACCGAACACACAGGTTCGTTATATAAACCGAGTCTTCACATCCACCTGTATCTAAAAGTTGAGGTGTGCGATCTTTGTCCAGTACGAGCGCGGAAATTGCTACGATTCGAGTACACATGAGAAGGCCGTGGTGATGAGAAGTTAGAGGCAAAGGTTGCGATTCTTGTAGATGTCGATGGTGGCGGACTGGTGGTCAGCTAGACGGCACTGGTTCCAGAGGAGATGCTAATTCATGGCTCGTAATTCATTTATTACCGTGTTTGTCCGAGCAAGTTCGTGGTTTCTCAAGTGAGGTGGGGATAATGTTGAATGAAACATCGACAACCCTGGAGATTTATTGTTGTGGAAGAGACCAACTCGGCAAGGCGTATGGAGTAGTGTTGCTTAATAACTGTGACGGAAGACTGCAGTTGGGGGGTACGTGGGGAAGACCGGCAGGACGA
>CAJQUW010005364.1:0-98978 GCA_907163375.1 Prostheceraeus crozeri
GAATGCATTGCTCCTATTATGAACAGCGTCAATGATATCTGCTCCCTCTGTCGAGGTGAGGTCGAGGAGACTGAAGAAGTGGAGCATGAGACCTATTCAAAGTACACAAATCAAGATCGGAAAAGAATCGTGGAGTGTTCAGAAAGAGGAGGTGATTGGAAAGCCTTAGCGGAATCATCCCAGGTGAAATACAAGACAGCTTATGGATGGATCCGTTCGGGTGAAAGTGATGGGAAGCGGCGAGGAGGATACAAGAAGAAATACCTCAGCCAGGAGCAACTTGATCTGGTTTTGGAGAAGCTCAAAGAGAATCCAGAGCTGACACTGAAGCAAATTCAAAGCTTCTTAGTCGAGAATTTGTCGGTCAGGTTGGCAGTCTCCACGATAGCTAACTATTTGGACGGGGAAATGTACACTATAAAATTCACCATCGTCCAACTACGATGAACTCGGAGGAGAACAAGGCTCAACGAAAACAGTATGTATTGTCCTTGAATCAGTACATACAATCGGGGAAGGACGTCATATGGATTGACGAAACTAACTTCAATCTGTTTTGTCGTCGCACTCAAGGTTGGTCACGACGTGGAACAAGGGCCATTCAAGATCGTCCACCATCACGTGGTCCGAATATTCACGTAATTGGAGCAATATCCTCCGAAGGGATAGTTGCGATGATCAAGCGTCGAGGTGCCTTTAGGAGTGACTCCTGCAATGAATGGATACAGGAACTGCTTCAAACCTGGGAGCAATCAGGAAAGCAATTAAACAATTTGATAATTGTTTGTAACAATGCTCAGCGCCACTCACGAATAGACGAAGCCCTTGCCGGGACTGGAAGTATCTTGCAACGTCTGGCACCATATTCTCCACCTCTGAACCCGATTGAGTCCATGTGGTCATCTCTCAAAGCATATGTCAAAAGGCATTTATGCATTCCCGAGGTTCATGGCTCAGGAGTGGGCGAGCTGCGACTTCAGTATTTGGAGAACATGTTCCAGGATGGAATCAACAGCCTCAGTGACCAAATGTGCGTTCGTTGCTGCCAGCATTCCACAACTTTCCATGGTGATGTCCTTGAATTGAGGGATCTTCGAGTTGGTCAGTAACTTAAACTATCCTCATAACTGTACGTATATTTATACATAACATTTAAGCTTCACGAATGATATCAAATATAAAATCTCTGGATGAAAAAACGCATCTTTTATCTTACAAAATCAAATTAAAGAATATTGAATATTTCACAAAGTGATAGAAGCTTCTATTTTATTGAAAATGCCACTTCTGATTTAAAGAAACAAATTCTGAAAAATTCGACATTCTCAAATTAAACTGATGCATTTTGAAATATATTTCACCGTTTCTGAAATTAAAACTTGACATCTGAATTGCAAGTGACCAATTCTGAATGTGAAATGGGGATTTCTGAAATATAAATGACGCATTCTGAATTACTTCTAACGTCTGAATTATAAGTGCAGATATCTCAAATTGAAATGACCGGTTCTGAAATATAAACTGCAAATCTGAAATATAAATGACACTTTCTCAACTATATATCGTCTTTTCTGGAATTCTGAAATATAAATGACTAAAAATGAATTATAAATGATTATTTCTGAAATATAAACTGCAAATCTGAAATATAAATGACACTTTCTTAAATATATATCGTCTTTTCTGGAATTATGAAATATAAATGACTAAAGTAATGGGCAAAAAACCGTTCCAGGCCACCATAAAATTCAAAAAAATAGTATCTTTAAAAACGACATAAATTCATGAATTTAGTCCCTTTTTCAGGTTTTTAAGACCTAAATACATGAATTTAGTCCATTCAAAAAGTACCATTTTTTCAAAAATGGTACTTTTTAAAAACGACATAAATTCATGAATTTGAACCTTTTTTCACGTTATGAAGACCTAAATTCATAAATTTGGGCGTTTTTAAAAATACCCAATTTTCAAATTTTTCAAAATCTCAAATTTGAGAATTACAATTTTCACCGCCCTTAAAATCATGACCGTTCCAGGACACCGAAAAAATCATAAAAGTTGAGAATTTCAAAATTTGAGAATTACAATTTTCATTGCTTAAATCATGACCGTTCCAGGACACCGAAAAAATCATAAAGTTAGTTTTTTTAAAAACGTCTTTTAAATCCATCTTTCAGGTTTTTAAAATATATCATGTGACTAATAATATTTCTTTAACAGGTAGCGGTTAATGCAAAATGAAAACACATTCTTTTTTCTTTTTGAAATATTTTATTCACATATATGTGCAAGTAGTTTAGATTACAAAGTAAATATATGACATCTAGAAAAATGTTACATTCATAAACTGGGAATGGCATTCCCATTTTTCTATTGTTACATAAAATGATTGACAATACACACCAGTACGTCAAATAATATGCTAGAGGACACACAGTATAAGAAAAAATAAAGAATGTTTCATTTATAAGCTGCGAATGCTCATTCCCATTCTCTTATTCCGTCTCACAAAATAAAATGTTAATGCATGCTACTCACATAATATAGCAAAGTCTTACAATATAAGAAAAAGCAACCACTGTTTCATTTATAAGCTGCGAATAGCATTCCCATTTTTCTATTCTGTTACATAAAATGATTGTCAATACATACTACTCATTTTGTGTTTGGCGCTCCTGTATATGTTGTGTCTCTAATTGCTGCGTTAGTCCAGTTGTCATATCAGATGTTTGATTGGATTCTTGGGAAGAAAATATCCCTGAGCTAATTTGAAGCAACTGTTCCTCTTTTTCAAATTCAAAATAATCTTCAAAATACTTAAAGTTTTTGAAAACAAAGAATATACTTAAAGTACATGTTTGAAGCTTTGTGTTAGCTTGAGAAAGGCGATATAATTTTATCAAAAACGTTACATACCTTCTTGAGAATTTAATGTTATATTCACTCTCCAACTTTTGAGTAAAGGCTACCATTGATAAATGTTCCATTGATTTTAATTTAGATATCACAAATCCTTGGCAAATAGCAATTGATAAGGAAGAATTATTGTGTACTTTTTCTTGATAAATTAGAGAATGTAGAGTTGTAACACAGTTTTGGATAGTGCATGTCGCCTGTGCACTCACGTCGAGCTGTCGTTGGATTAGTTGTCCTGATGAAAATGAGTTTCTTATTTCAGAAAAAATCTCATTTTTCTTGTCTTCTTTTTCTGGTTTTATCTTCTTTTGAAAATAGAATTCATGATTTACAATAAGAGTTTTGAAAAAATCTTTCTTCTCATCTTTGATGAGTGGAAGTACTTGATCACAAAATTTGAGGAATTCGCGATGAATAGAAGCACTCATTTTTGACACAGCTTCGATATTTTGGGTCTCGGATAAATTGTAAACAGTCAACAGTCTCGTAGAACGCTCAGAGAATGAATGCACGCAGTAAGACTAAAATTGTAATACTTGGAATAATGGCAGCAGCTGTTTCTGAGAGAGAGAGAATCTTTATGACCTTTGCCCCAGCAAGCGACTAAAGCATACCCGCATTTATGGCGCTATTGTCTGCCACAAGTCGCAGCTGCTTCAATGTTCAACGTCAAAACAAGTCAAGCGAAACAAAACGAAGATTATCGACTTCTTCTGCAAAAACTAATTAAAATGTGCATTAAGATGCATGTCTTCCCAAAAAAGGATATTTTTCGTGGAATGAAGAGTAGTTTTTTATCCTCATAACATGTACGATTGCATCGGTATTGAGCAGTAGAGTTATACTGGAGTATACAAAAAATTCAATTGCTTATCTACGATTCATACTGGCAAACAATTCCTTTGTTCTCTCTCCCCTCTTCGTCTCATCCTCTCCCAGAGCTTTGGTCTGACTGTGTTCTTAGAAATATACGGCAAACAAACAACTGCGTATTTCTATTTAAATCAAAATTCAGAAGATTGTATTCAAAATATTTATTCAAAATATTTCTTTAAAAATGGAAGAAACAAAAATGGAAGAAACCGCAAGAATATATCCTTCGTTATCATATGAATGTAGTTCTACTTTAATGGACATTGAAAAAATGAACATTGAAAAAATGAACAAAGAAAAACACAAAGATAGAGTTAGGTATATGAAAGATAAGGAATCTCAATTATTATTAAGATTAGAGCATTATAAAAAATTAAGAAAGAGATGGACCAAAGTTAAGAATGTAACACAAGGAATTGGCATATTCTTAACAATAAGTTTAGGTGCTTTGACAATTGTTATATCTTCTGGTGTTTTAGTAATTCCAGTAGTTGCTACAGCTTTAACAGGTACGGGCGTTTTTGCAACTTCACTTGTTACAATGTTAGATAAATCTTTAATAACTAAGAAACGAAAATCATTAAAAACTAAGCATTTACATATTAAAGAAGTCTATGATAAACTACATTACTACTTTCAAAGAGTATGTGATGATAATGTTATTACGTTAGATGAGATTGAAAAATTTGATCAAATAGCTAATGAAGTAAATCAAACCTTTCAATTACAGTCCGAAAAAGTTGATGATAAGAATAAACAGGATGGCAAAATTTCTAGTGATGGCAAAATTTCTAATGAAGAAAATGACAAAATTTTTTTAGAAGAGCTAAAAACTTTAAGCGAAAATTTAAGCAAAACTTTATTAAACAAAACTTAAAACGAGAAAACTTTAACCGAGAAACCTTTAAACGAAAAGATGTTAGACAACAAAGAAATAAAAAAATAATTTGTTCAGTAAAATGTTTTTGCTGTATTCCAATGTTACCACAAAATTCAAATATTATATTTTAAAAATGGATAAAATTAGGGCTGATAATTTTAAAAGAATAAAACAATTAGAAGAGTTAATAAAACAAAGAAATATTATGAAAGAAAATCATCTTCAACATAGAATGATAAAAGCTGGTATTCAATCTGATGTTTGAAAAAATGCAGCAAACCGAACAAGTAAAAACTGATTTTGAAAAAACTATGAAACCATTTAAAACTCTTGAAAAAGAACTTACAAATAATGATAAACAAATTGATATAACAGATCCAGAGCACAAAACTATATTAGATGACTATGGATTACTAGAATCAAACATTAATAAGAAATTACCAAAATCTATGCAATTTGAACATTCTATTTCATTTATAGATGGAAAAACAATACCTAGATTTTATCTCGGACAAAAAGAAATATTTCCACAACCTTTTCGAGGTTTAATTTTTTCACCAGATAAATCTCCTTTTAATTTAGATAGAAATTTTGTTAATCTTTTAAGAGGAGCAGATTTAAATAATTATGCTGTAGAAGATCTCATAAAATATAAAGCTATGTTAGACAGAGTTGGTGCAGTAAAATCTCTTAGACGTTATAAACAATTAGAAAATTTATTATCAACGGGAGTTAAAGTAGGGAAAGGTTTATCTGAAAAACAGAAAACTGAAACAACTGTATTTTTACCAGATGATCCACAAGAATTACTAAATAGATTAAATATTTTAATATCTGCAATAAAAGAAGGACATAATTCTAGTTTCAATGAAATTCATGCTATATTGAAAAGACTGTTAGAAAAGAAGATTCTAAATGAAGAGGATTATAAAAGTGTAACTGGACATCTCTGATGTCCTCCAGGGCTTCGCCCGTAGCTGAAATATGTTGTTTCTAATTTTTATCTATGATTTTTATCTACGATTTTTATCTATGATTTTTATCTACGATTTTTATCTATAATATTTATTCAAAATTTTAACTAAAAAATGTGTTCAGCAGATTTAGACAAAATTAATAATCATTTAGAAAATTTGACAGAGATTTTGGGTTCATCAAAATTTAGTACGACGTTAAAAATTATAACAACTACTTCATCACACACTTGTAATTTAGAACCCATTCTACATTTGGAACAAAATAAAAATTATCAAATTGCATTGACTAGTTTCTCTACATTTAACACTATTCAAAACGTTATCAAAGATGTGAATGATCAATTTAGATATTCTACTGATAAAGGCAAAACATGGAAAATATTAACTTTTCTTCCTGGTTCTTACGAAGTTGAATCAATATCAAATGAAGTTAAGAGACATTTAGGTATACCATTTAAAGATAAGAAACAATTACATTTTGCAGTTGAACCGGCAGTTAATAAATTTTCTCTTACTTTAGACGAAAATCATCAAGTTGATTTTAATCATGATAGATCATTGTCCAAGCTATTAGGATTTAATAAACAAACCTATAGTCAAGGTTATCATTTGGTTGAGAAGATTCCAAAAATAACTGAAATAAATTCAATTGTTGTACATTGTGACATTATTGAAGGAGGATATATAAATGGTAAATTGTCAAATTTAATATTCAGTTTTCCAGCTTTTACTGTACCCATTGGTTATAGACTAAATGTAATGCCACAAACATTAATATATTTCCCTATTACAAGAAAAACTATTAACAACATTAACATGAGAATCACTGATGAAAAAGGACAAGAAATAAATTTTGGAGGTGAAGAGATTATGATAGATCTTTTGGTTCGGGAGGTATAAACTCCTACGCGAAGCTAGAGAAGTTTAATTTTCTTCTTCTTTAGAAACAAAAAATAAAAAAAATAAAAATAAATTTTTTTATTAAAAAATGAGTGAACTACCTCCATTAAATAAAAAAAAACTTAAATTCAATCATCATCCAAATTTATCTAATAAAGTTTTGTCAGTTATTTAATGAAGATCAGGATGTGGAAAAACGTATCTATTGTTTAAAATTTTAACGACTCCAAATTTTTTGGATTATAACAATCTTATAATTTATACAACAACGGCAGAACAACCCGTGTATCAATTTTTAAAATATGGATTTGAAAATAATCTTAAAAAAACAGCAATTGCTTCATTATTCAAAGAATATGAAAAATCTGAAGATGAAGAAGAAATAAGTTCGTGGTGTGAAGAAGCAGCAAAAAATGATCAGTTAGCAGAATCTAATAAAAATAAACATATAAAGATACAATTAATAGATGATAGTGGTAATATGCAAGATCCTAGTAAACTAGATAAAACAATGAAACATTGTGTAATTTTTGATGATTGTGTTAATGATAGAAATCAGTCAGTTCAGAGAAATTATTTTACACGAGGTAGACATAATAACTGTAGTGTTTTTTATTTAACACAAAGTATGTATTCATTAGACGGAAGTGTTATTAGAAAGAATGCAAATATATTTATACTATTTGAAATAAATGCAAGAAACTTAAGTGATTTGTTAAGAGATTTATGTGTAAGAAATAAAGATGAATTTAAACAATCGTGTAACAATGCTTGGTCAAAAGATTATGGCTTCATTACAATTAATATTGATAAAAAAATTCATGAAAGAGTTATAGAAAATATTTTCGCGGAGTGATAAAAAATATACAGATATAGTGTTTTAATATTTTATTATTTTTTATTTTATGTATATATCAAATTTGTCTATCTTAGAAATTAGAAAATTAAAAAGGTTCAGTAGTTATTCCATCAGGTAAAATTTTTCTTTTATCATCAAATGGATCTAATGCTAATTTATGTTCTTCTTTTAAATACATGTTATGTTTTTTTGAATTAAGTCTATAATTACATGCTGTTTTTATTTCATTATTAGATAATGCAGTTTTATAATCTTGAAATGTTATTTGATTAGCCACTGATGCCTTTGAAATTCCTTTTAATGTTTTATGTGTTTTAATATTATTAGTTGTATCATAACAGTAACATTTAGATTTTAAAAGTATAGCTTCTGTTATGAAATCTTCATTTCCTTCTAATTCATCTTTTACTTTACATAAATCAGAAGGATGAATGATATCTTTTATTTTATTAATTTCTTCATCAAGTGTAGAATTATACGGTATTGTTAATTCTAAGAAAACAGAATCGGTATCTGTAAAGTGTAATTTATAGTTTTTGCCATAAGCAGGTGCTAAATAATCATATATAAATCTATACATAAATAGTTTAGCTAATTCTAATATAGTGAATCCAATAAAATTAAACTTATCATGTTTTACGCTAATTCGACGTAAGTGTACAGCACATAGTTCATCACTAAATCTAGTAGTTCTTTTATATGTAGGTTTCCTTGTTAAATTTTGAAACCTATCTTTATCATAAACTATTTCAATATTTTGTCTATTACGCACATTTTCTAAAGTCTTACCGTAAAATGCATTATTCATTAATTTGAAGAACACGTTTCCAAAATCATCTTTATTTCTTTTAGCTATTTTACGTTTTTCAATATTGAACTCTATATAATTTTTTAACCACCTAGATTTTTGATAAAATAGTTTTCGATGTATTTTGGTGAGAATCATTCCATGTTCTAAATACCAATCTGGCATTCTTCCTTCAACAACATACTTTCCTTTATTACTTTGTGTTAACATAAGTTTTTTTGTTGGTCTGTATTTCTTAGGAATTAAAGATTTTTGATAATCTGAAAAATCTTCTATATTGGGAATTTTGTTTTCGGGACAGAAAGGAAAATATTTTGTTATATCTTTTATTTCATCAGGATATACTAAATCAACTTCATATATATAACCATGATTATAATCTCCATCATAGGTTTTTTGATAATCAAGAATATTACACCATGACATTTCACCTGTTGGTAATTCTTGTATCATGCAAGAAGAATATAAACTATTAAAATCATAATATAACAAATAGTTTTCTCTCATGATTTCATCAACTGCTGCTTGACTATCTTCATTTGGTATAAGTCCTTCTATATTTTGATTAAACAATTTTATAAACTGATCGCTTTCTTCTGGAGATAAAGGTTTCATTATTCCATAATCATCAGGATTTACTTTTTTATTGTAACACTGTATATAACGATTACCTAAAACTGATGAAACTCCACCTCTAATTCCAGATTCAAAAAATAATAATTTATCATATGTATTTTCTTTATAATGTTTAAGTTTAACATTTGTATGTTTTAATCCTGCTAACCATGTTAAACCTGGTGTAGAATAACAATAACATGGATCTATTCCGTAATATTCTAAACACATGTCACGAAAGTTTTCGAAAAGATCAGCTAGTATTAATACATCCATCTGAAGATATTTCATTGTATAATCATACATTGTTTTACAATTTAACTCTCTCCAATTCTTTTCAGCTTCTGCATAGTCTTCGTCAGATAATTTTGATTGTTTTAATGTTGATTTAAATTTATTTATTGGAGGAAGTTGTTCTTCTTCCATAATTTTATTCACAGAATTAAAATCTCCAGTTATGTACTCATACGGAAATATTCCTTTTAAAGGTTTTAAATTATATTTATTTAATATTTTACATTGTTCAGATTTCAAAGTTTTTCCCATAACATCTAATGAATAAGGAGTAAAAAATCTAAATGCATCTAAAATTCTAATACAACCTAATTGCATTGAAAAATATTCTTCTTCTGTTTTACATAGTACATTTATTTGTTGTTGTTGTAATTTTTCAGATGAAAATAAATCTTTCATTACTAGATGGAAATCATATTTAGAACCATTATAGAAATATAAAGGAACAAAGTTATATTTAAATTTATTAGCATTGAGATTACAAGAATTATGTGCTGCACCTCTATATAATCCATTTAGATGATCATGATCTTTTACCTTGACGGCATAGCCGTCGCTTCGCCTATCAAGATATCTACCTTTGCCATTTTTATAATTTTTTGTAAATTCTCTTCCACAGTAATAACATTTTGTTTCATTAATAAAATTTAATTTTTCTTTTTCTGTTAATGGCATCATCGGTATATTTGTTTCAAGCAATTGTGAAAAATAATTTTGTAATTCTTCTACTTTCTTTGTAAACATTTCTGAACTATCTTCACCATAGTATTGATAATATTCTGATTTAAATAATTCAGGATAATTTGAATGAATGTACATTCCCCAACATAATGGTTTTTGTTCAAATAAATATTTTTCTTTACTTTGTTCAGATGCACTTTTTTCATAATTAAAAACCGAAGGTTCTAATTGGCCCGTACCATTTTCAGAATTATCATTTTTAGAATCGGGTGAAGCCCTGGAACTTTCCGTTTGATTTTGTGTCATATTAACATTATATGCTTCAAAATCACAATAAATAGTAAAGGGTACTTTATTTTTAAAATACCATTTATTATATTCTAAATAATCATCTTTAGGAAAAGTATTTTGAACTGCTTCGTTTTGTTGACAATTCTCCAAATGTCTATTCATTTCTTCTAAAGTTCTAAAACTTGTCATACATTGAAGACAAGGAAAATTTTTATTATCTGAAGTTTTTGTAAATATAGAAACATCTTTACACAATATAAAATGACCCTGATAATATAATATATTCGCTTGTGCTGGTTGTTTTGACTGTTCTAGTTTTTCAAATTCATCTTTATATATTTCATGTGTTTCATTAATTTCTTTTGTAATATTAAATGTATTTTGATAATAATTTTGATTTAATATTTGTAGCTGATAAATATATTCTTTATCATATTGTTCTTTATATTGTTGTAGACATTTTTTTAAACATTCATTTAATCGGAGCGAAGCTCCTCTGGCTTTAGCCGATTCTTTATTTTCTTCATTATTTAATTCTTTATTATTTCATTTTTTATTATTTTCTTCATTTAATTTTTGAATTGTTTCTATCTTATTTTGATATTTATGGTGATATTCTTGTAGTAACATTTTTGTTTGTTGTTGATAATCTATTTTACATTTTTGTAAACTTTCATTTAAATTTTCTAATTTTTGTTGATATTCTGAAGATGAAGATGAAGATGAATATTTGTAATTATAATCATCAGTACGTCCTTTATAATTATTATGATTAATCAGTATTGGTGATAGTGTTTTAACAAGTTCAAATTTTTCAGTACATATTATATTTCCTTGGTAAAAAATATTATGATGCATGTAATTTCCTCTATCATTATATATTATTTCTGATTGGCATAAATTTTTATTATTCAAATAAAATTTTTTTGAATCTGAGTAAAGTGGAGTAATTTTACCAATAGAAACATAATTCACATTTAATTCAAAAACATTTACTTCTATTAAATTTTTATTCTTTTTATGAAACTTTTTTAACCTATTATAATCATATGGAAATTCATGTAAGCCATCAGAAAGATCAAATTCATTTATGTATTCTTCTTTATTATAATGACTTAGTCTTTCTTTATGATATTCTGCAGGATGTAAATGTGCTATAATACTCCACAGAAAACAATAATCATCTTCATTTTTTATGTTGATTATTTGTGGTGAACTGAAAGGTAAAGGAACATAACTACCACCAGTATTATTTTTATATTTATCAATTACTATTTTCTTAGATAGTATTTTAACAAATCTCCAACCAGATTCACGTAACTGGGCTTCAATTATACAATTTTCTAATTTAAGTATCATCGATTCAAATATGGGTTGTATATCATTTACATTATGAATTTCTTGTGAATTTGTAAAATGTCCTTGTATTATTTCTTCAGGAATTCCATCAGGTCCATTTTTTGTATAAAGTACTTCTACATTCATATAACATTTGAAAGATTTCTTAAATATATTATAAAAGTTGGTTAGAATATCAGAAAAAGTTTTATCGGTTTCATTATATTCAAAAGACTGATTAAATAAATATTTTATATTTGCTAAGGCTTCATCGTTACGTTCAGCTTCATCAAATTCATCAGTATCGCTAAATAAATATCTTCCATCTGGTACGGGCGAAGCCCTAGAACCTTCGGTTTGTATGGTCTCATCTTCACTATTAAAAACTTTTTTATATTCCGAATGTGAATAATCATCAAACATTTTTTTAACTTTTATATCAGTAGGCAATGTTTCTAGATAGTTTTTATAACTATTTAATTTTAATATATTTCCTTCATCAACTCGTTCTACATTTTGTAAATGCAATTTACTATTTAAATGAGATTGATAACTTCTTTTGTTTGCAACTTTTTTTTTTACATAAGACACAATAAAACTTGGTATTTTCCATTTTTTTTATTTTTTTAGAGAAAATTTAAGAAAAAAATTGTGTTTTAATTTTAGATATAAACATTCTAATATCTAGGACTTGAGTGTTATTTTATATTATTATATATTTCACGTTCTTTAGTTATTTTTGCTTTATCATATTAAGTTTAATCATATTAAGTTTTATCATATTAAGTTTCATCATATAATGTTTTATCAAAAGATAATTTAAATTTATTTTCACTAACTATTGATTCTTCATCATCATAAATTGATTCTTCATCATCATCATAAATTGTTTCTTCATCATCATAAATTACACTTTTTGGTATAGGATGCCCTTCCATGATAGGATACCATTCTCTTATTGGAATATCTAATTCTAAATTACATTTCTTATCTGATAATAATATAATAGAGAAAAATATTGGTCTTTGATCTCTTTTGGAAAATTTAATAACACCACTATAATCTGAATCACTTTTAGTTTTTATTAAAGATGATAAAATTTTAAATTGATTAGATGTAAATCCTAATTTAAATTTTGTAGACCCGACACATAGTTGTCTAACAGTATCTTCAACTATACCATCATTATTATTTTCAATTGTAAGAAAATGAAATTTAGATAAATTTTTATAATTAGTAATATTTTTATAATCTTTTTTACCATTTACACCTTTTTCAGATGTTACAGAATCATCATTATTATCATAAGATTCTTTAAGATCGGGCAAAGCCCTAGAACCTTCGGTTCGTTTATTATGATTATGGTCATTGTTAATAGTATAAGGTGTAGTCCACATATAAATTTTCTCTTGTTGAGCTAAACCATTCATATAAGATTTTAACAAATTAATATTTAAGTTTGAATATAATCCTATATACGTATCATCATCATATCTTTGCGGCATTTCTAATGTTTCTTGTTTATAAATTGTGTCTCTATAATAAACTTGACATAATAATTCTTCATTATGTTTTTTACTCTCTATATGAATGTTATATTGATTTTGATCGTCAACAAATAATCTAATTTTTTCTTTCGAAAAAGATTTTAATTTTTTAACTAATTCTTTAATATTGATATAATTAATAATTTTAGTTTCTATCCAATCAGTATTACTAATTGGTAACACTGCTCTAATAAATCCATAAACATTATTATGACCTATTATAACCATATTTTCTTTATTTAATTCCACATAAGCTACATCATTATATTTACTTACAATCTCCATAAATTTAATAAATGGATCACCTGGAAAAATATAATAATTAGTTTCTATAGAAGGTAAACCTTTAGTCTGTTCTCTAAATATTTCGGCTTGTAATTGAAATAAAATATTAACATCTATACATGGATTATTATTATTATTATTATCAAAACATTTATTTTCAAATCCCGTTGATCTCGTCGAATAAGAAGAACAGGATGATGCGGACGAATATAATTTTTTTAAATTTGGTTTTTCCATTTTTTTATTTTTATTAGAAAAAATTTTATTTTTTTATTTTTATTAGAAAAAATTTTATTTTTTTATTTTTATCAGAAAAAATTTTACTTTTTTATTGTTAAAAAATGATGTTACCAAATGTTGGTGGAGGTGCATATATCCCGAATAATCGTGAATTAGAAATAGAGATAGAAAATTATATCATGAAAACTGGAGACGTTTTATCTGGTCCATTGCATCTTTCTATTCTTCCGCAACAAAATACAGAGTTGACAAATAAACAATATGTTGATACACAAATCAATGATTTAAAGGAAAAATATATAAACGATGTTTTGGTTCCACTAATGAACGAATTAAAGTTGCTTAAACTTAATGACAAATCATTAAACGAAAAATTATTAAAACTTGATAAAAAGGATAGAGAGCTAGAAGCAGATATAGCAAAACTTTTTAAAAAGATTTCTGAACAATCAAAAATTTTAATATTACTTTCTATAAAGTTAAAATCTGCAGTCATTAAAAATAAACATCAGATAAAAATGTTAAAAGAACAATTAGAAGATGAAATAGAAAAACTTCCTGAAAGAATTAAAAAAAATTTAAAGCAGTTACAAACTACATTCCAAAAAAGTGTTGATGAATTAAGTTCTAAAATTACTCAACAAATGAAAAAGATGAATAGAATAATAAATGAAGTAAACTCGCTTAATGAAAAAGTTGATAAAATGAAAAATCTGAAAATCAATTTAGAAAATGAATTAAAGAAAAATTTACAAGAAAACTCTAAAGAAAATAAAGAACAGTTAGATTCTGTTAAAAGACAATTAGATGTTCTTAAAATTAAGTTAAATGCACTTAAAACGGCGTTGAAGATGAATCAGGAGAAAATGCAAGTTAATAGAAAAGAAATTAAAGTACATCACACGCTGCTTGACGCAATAGATAAAGTGCAACAGTCAATTAATAAAGTTATCTCGAAGTTGTTGTCCATTCACAAACGTAAATCTTAATCGGAGCGAAGCTCCTCGAGGCTTTAGCCGAACGTAGATATTTTTCCCAAAAGTCAAATTTAATCCTAAAAAATGCCTATAATTTATAAACACAATCTTAAACATTTTGCATCAAATAATAAAATTGCTCATGAACCATCTCAGAAACCTGTGTACCATTATGATAGTGTAGAAACTGTCGGAACACAAAAGTTCCTAGGCACCGCAGGTGCCGTCTAAAAAAAGAAGGGGCTGGCATCTTTTCTGGTATTGGAAGTATCGTTAACTTAATTAAAAATAATAAAGATTTGATTACATCTGCTGCAAAAGGAGCAGCTGCTATAGGTAGTACAGCTAGTGCAATATCAAATGCTGTCAAGTCTCAAAACGAATTAAAACAACTAGAAGCTATTCGTAAACTTAGGAATGATTCCGAAGAACTAAAAAATTTAAAAAAACTTTCAGAGGAAACAAAAAATAAAATTGCTAACATAGCTGTGGGGGGTGAAACCTTGAGGAGCGGAGCTCCGTCTGATAGTAAACATAATGAAAAAACAATTGAAGAAATAAGAGGTAATGGTCTAGCAAAATTCTAAAATTATATTTTAGTAAAATTTTTTAGTAATTTTTTTAGTAAAATTTTTTTCTGTCTGTGAGAAAAACAAAAAGTCAAATTATTTTTTATAAAAATGTCGTCGCTTATCGAAAATAAATTTAGATTAGACGATCCTCCGTTCGTCAGTTACAATCAAAAAAAGAATGACTATATAAGAATTGCTATGAATCCCGGATCTTCCAGTAGAGTAAATACTGGAGGTGATTTAATTTTTGAAGTTGATAATCAGCAGAGTTATTTATATCTACCTGATTCATTTTTACACTGTGAATATTCTTTGTATAGTGATGCCAATTTTACAACACCATTACCAGATAGCGATAATATTGCACTAGAGAATAATTTCTTTCCAAGATTATTTACACAAATGCGTTTAGATGTTGCAACTCAAAATATAGAAACAATAAGTGATTCCCCAGGTGTAATTGATACAATGCTTAGATTTGTAACAATTGGTGAAAATAATAAAAAGTATGAAATCGAAGGTTGGTTTCCTGATACTAATGATGGTATAATTGTTGATGATTTAACTCACGCTGGAACAGATGCCGCAGGAATTGCGAAAGATGTAGAAAATATTGCAAAACATTTAAATAAAACAAATAATGATGCATATAAAGAAAGACGTGAATTTAACAAAAAAGTAAACAGACAGTAAATTGGTCATTGTCTCCATTATTCGGATATTTAGATTATGATAAAATATCATATCAATTAAAATTTAAATTAATAATTCATCGTACAGCAAATAATGAATTAATCTTTTTTGGTAAGACTGGAAAAAAGCATATTTAAAAATTCATAGACTTGAATGGTGGATTAAGCATATTACTCCTAGTTTAGAGGTTGAAACAGCTATTGCAAAAAGATTAAATACTAACAAACCAATTCCAGTTAATTTTCTAAAGCGTACTGCTAGTTCAGTAACTTTTTCCGAACAAAGATTTAACTGGCATTTTACTAGAACTGCGAATACTCCAAGATATTTATTACTAACTTTTCAAAGAAATAATTCTCCAAGTTTTGATAAGAACAATAATCTCTTCCATATTAATACAATTCGAAGTTTACAAGTTTCATTAAATCAAACCCGTTATCCAATTGATCCATTAAGATTCGATGATACCAATAATCAATTTATGGAAGGATATGATTCTTATCGAAATCTTTGTATAGAATTTGGAGTTGAACCACAATTAACTCCTGGAGATTGGAGACATTTATATCCTGTTTTCTGTTTCGATTTAAGTGCGCAATCTGAAGATATTATCAAGAGTGGCTGTGATGTAACAATTAATATTGAAAAAAAAGATTCCACAACTTCATTGATGGCTTATGGTTTATTGCTAGAAGATGTAAAATATTCTATTGAAATTCTTAATGGAAAGATGGTAAGGATAAGTTAATTAAAATTTTTTCATAACTAGAATAGATTAAAAATTCTTATCTTAAAATTTTTAATAACTAGAATAGATTAAAATTTTTTGGTAACTTAAAATTTTTTTATTAAAAATGTCGCAAGCGAAAAGTATTAATAATAAAACTGTTGAATTAAAATTACGTAATATTGTTGACAAAAATACACCTAAAACTATTACTATTAACAAAAAAAGTATTACATAAGTAAACCAATGATAGAGAATATACAATTACAAGAAAAAAAGAATGGCGGGATTCTCCCATTAATTCCACTAATAATAGGTGGCATAGCTGCAGCAGGAAGTGTTGCAGGTGGGACAGCTGGTATTGTCCAAGCAGTAAATAAAAATAAATCAGAGAAGGCAGCATTAGAAGAACAAAAACGTCATAACAGAGAGTTAGAGAAAGTTGCTAGGGGTGACGGAATAGTAGATAATTTTATTAGTAAATTAAAATTAGTTGATGAAGGAAAACGAGTTCTTAAAAATATTCTCCACAATGTTGATGATTTAATTGAAATTAAAGAAACTAAAGATGGTTCTGGAATATATCTAAGTCCTAGTATGATAAGGTAATAACCTCAGAACCTTTGGTTCTTTTCGGTAAAACATTCATTTTATTTTATCTTTTAAATTTTTTTTATCTTTTAAAATGAATTCTAAAAATTCCGAAAATTTAATTAAATTAAAAATTTCTAATTTAGATTTATTGAATTATCTATTAAACAAAAATAAAAACTCAAATTGTAAAATTTATGAAGGTAACGACGACAAACAAAGTTTGGCTACTACCTACGGTGGTGACATACAAAAAACATTAGAAAACTTTCCTGGATTTATTTGGAGTAAATATTCGAAAGAAAAACATCTTCCTGGTCATTCATATACCGGTCCAGGAACTCGATTAGATATAAGACTAGATGAGAATAATAATCCGAAACCAGGTGAAGAACCGATAAATAGAGTAGATGCCGCAGCTTACAGGCATGATTTAGCTTATCGAAATCATGATCTAAGTTCTCGACATGCAGCTGATAAGAAGATGATTCAAGAATTAGATAGTATTCAGAATCCTACATTTAGAGAAAAAATTGAAAGAATGTTTGTTAAGAAAGCTTTACAAGCTAAAATGTTATTCGGCCAGGGTTTAAATGAAACGACAGCTGAGCTGTCTGAGAGCAACGCTCGAACTAATAACTCTGAGAGCAACGCTCGAACTAATAACTCTGAGAGAAACGCTCGAACTGATAACTCTGAGAGCAACGCTCGAACCTACGCGTCCGAAATTCACAAGGAATATAGAAAGCCGAAATATCTATTGAAAGTAAAAGTATTTAATAAAGATGATATTTGGAGTGCTGATCTTATTCATATGCCGAATGAAAAAGATTATAAATACGCATTGACCGTTATAGATTTATATACACGATACGCTTGGGTAAAACCTTTAAAAAATAAAAGTGGTCTATCAGTTAAATATGCGTTTGAAGAAATCTTTAAAGAAAGTAATAGAAAGCCAAAAAAATTGTTTGTTGATAAAGGGTCGGAATTTTATAACAGAAACGTTCAGCCACTATTTGAAACAGACGAAAGTCATCGCCAAGGCTCAGTTTATTCAACTGAAAATGCAGGAAAAGCTGTAGTGATAGAAAGATTCAATCGGACGTTAAAAAATAAATTATTCAAGAAATTTACTGAGCAAAGAAATCAGAAATGGTTGAAGATATTACCAGGAATTGTAGAAGAGTACAATAATAAAGTTCATTCTGGTATTGAAGAAACTCCAAAGAATGCTTCTGACGACCCTGATCTAGTACGAAAGAAAATATTCGAGAATAATAATTTGAATGAGAGTAATCCGAATTTGCAGAAACTTAAGCCGAAATTTAAAATTGGAGATAGAGTTAGAATATTTAAATATAAGAATAAATTTGAAAAAGGCTTTGTTGGCTATTGGACTAAAGAAATATTTGAAGTTTGCAAAATAAATCAAAGTTATCCGATTACTTATGAAATTAAAGATTTAGATAATGAGGATATCAGAGGCCGTTTTTATCAAAATGAATTACAGAAAACAGAGCTTTAGCTTCGCTTGAGTTATAGATTGTTTAACTCTAACATAATATCTAGAAATGGTACTCCTTTTTGTAATTTGTACAAAACGTATAAACATAATTGTCCACAATAGGTAGTGCCTGGTGTTTGAATTTGAAACGTATTGTATGTTCCCGTTCCAAGTAATTCTGTTACTTCATTTGTAGGGGGCAAACCGTATGAATCAAAATAATAGTTCTGCTGATGATTTTTAACGCCTGCTGACCAATGTACGCCTTTTTGGTCTGAAGTGTGAAGATTGGTTACGAAATTTACAGTTATTGATGGAACTTTGTTCCGGGAACTGAAGGTTCCTGTTGGCTTATTTTTTAGGAATTGTAATTCGTCTCTCATTAGAACATGAAAATTCTTTATTCCTAATTCATTTGCGATTTTCTTTAGGTCGAAATTTGTCGTAGTTTGCGTTCCATATAATTTTAAAAACTCATTTATGTTGTTCATTTTATAATAAAAAAATTTCTTAAGGGACCCCTAGAAGTCAGAAGGGACCCCTAGAAGTTAGAAGGGAGGGGGTAGTAGAACTACGTTCATATGATATTGAAGGATATATTCTTGCCCTTTTCTTCCACTTTTGTTTCTTCCACTTTTAAAGAAATATTATTAGTCACATGATATATTTTAAAAACCTGAAAGATGGATTTAAAAGACGTTTTTAAAAAAACTAACTTTATGATTTTTTCGGTGTCCTGGAACGGTCATGATTTAAGCAATGAAAATTGTAATTCTCAAATTTTGAGATTCTTAACTTTTATGATTTTCGGTGTCCTGGAACGGTCATGATTTTAAGGGCGGTGAAAATTGTAATTCTCAAATTTGAGATTTTGAAAAATTTGAAAATTGGGTATTTTTAAAAACGCCCAAATTTATGAATTTAGGTCTTCATAACCTGAAAAAAGGTTCAAATTCATGAATTCATGTCGTTTTTAAAAAGTACCATTTTTGAAAAAATGGTACTTTTTGAATGGACTAAATTCATGTATTTAGGTCTTAAAAACCTGAAAAAGGGACTAAATTCATGAATTTATGTCGTTTTTAAAGATACTATTTTTTTGAATTTTATGGTGGCCTGGAACGGTCTTTTGCCCATTACTGACTAAAAATGAATTATAAATGATTATTTCTGAAATATAAACTGCAAATCTGAAATATAAATGACACTTTCTTAAATATATATCGTCTTTTCTGGAATTCTGAAATATAAATGACTAAAAATGAATTATAAATGATTATTTCTGAAATATAAACTGCAAATCTGAAATATAAATGACACTTTCTTAAATATATATCGTCTTTTCTGGAATTCTGAAATATAAATGACTAAAAATGAATTATAAATGATCATTTCTGAAATATAAACTGCAAATCTGAAATATAAATGACACTTTCTTAAATATATATCGTCTTTTCTGGAATTCTGAAATATAAATGACTAAAAATGAATTATAAATGATCATTTCTGAAATATAAAGTCTATTTCTAAATTAGAAATGACAAAGTCTGAAATATAAGTGTTGCATTCTCAAATATAAATTATTTAAACACACGCACAAAAATTCTCTGAAATTAAAATGTTGTTGTTAAAAATATAATTTCTTCAATCTGAAATATAAACTTGAAATGCTGAAATAAATCTGCTGGATTCTTGAATGTAACTGCAGAGTTCTGTAATTAAAGTGGAAATGGTGTAGTCAAAACTAAGAACTAACTATTAGTTTGATGAACTAGTCCCATACTGTAGCAAGAATGGCAGCTTTATCTTATCACTACAGAAATATCTGCTAAATTGAGAAGTGATAAAACATGTTTGAAGAAAAACAGTGGAAAGTTTCGGTTTGCGTGTTATTCTTCGAGTACAAGCATGATTATACCTTCATTCACTAGGTGACATCCCATACATCCATCACATCACAGGTGACTATATACATCCATGGCTATGCGTGACATTCCTGCAACATCTGTCGGCAGTCCTGTTATATAGACTTTGCGTCTCATGTGTCTGCATGTATCAGAGGCTAAACAATGTGATAGGACCTCAATTTCATGCTCAGGGAAGACAGAGCATGCTTAGCGGTTCAAGCGGCAACACGGACAACCGTAGACGACACACAAACTACAAACGCTCGCCCGCGCGTATTCATAAACATTCCCCATTTTTTGACAGCATCAGATCACATGATTGCTGACTCTTAGTGCAGCGCGTATGTATACGCGTAGAAGAATAGAATGTCTTTAACCACGGATGATTTGGGTGTTCCGTAATTACGTGTGAATCACGCGTGGCATGTCACCTAGTGGAGCCAGAAGGAGCAGGCAATAGGAATCGACATGCCTTCGGATGGATATTGAAGGATACCGAACATTGATACCATGGCACCTAATGCAACAAGCAGTCAAATGAAAGCGTCTTTATTTCTCTAATGACAGACTACTACGCTTTATACCTCGACCTTCTTTGAATGTCACGCGGTGGATGTTGATTTGATATGTGACTTCACATTGACATTGTTTGCCAGAAAGGTAGTTTGATGATGGAAAATAGGCTTATGACTTCAGGTTTGTAGATGTGCTTTGATCTCATCCATGAGTGGAAGCGTAACTCTATCAATCTTTCCTAATCCTAAACCTGGGAGAGCTCCAATTCTCATGAACTGAAAATCAGCTGTAAATCATGAACTGTTATATCGTTAAATTGTCTTTAATTAATGCTCGTAACATCCCTTGGCACCGCTGTTTATAAATAGTTTATTCATGCTGAATTCACATCAATGTGATTATCACTTGATTCCAAACGAATGTGCACTCCATCGGCGTCTCAGGAATCTGTTAGGCAACAATATTTGGCCTGCCTACATTTGACATGTGCAAAATGCCATCCATGTACGATATGCCAGACAAAACAGCAGCAGCAGCATGCAGACTGTTTCAAAATTAATTGCACAAAAAAGTTGATCAATTTTCAAATGTAATGTTCGTGCTGAAGTCGGTTCAATTTCAATAAACGATATACAGACTATTTCATAAATAAGCTTAGTTAGAAATTAGTTATAACAACAGCATTTTATAGTAAGCAGTAAATTTTTAACGATAATTGAATGAACTTGCTCAAGAGATCAGCAGGGCTGCCGTGGGGATGGATTTCCTATCCCCATCCGCACCTCATCCCCATAGAATTCCTGTGGGGATCCCATGGGGATCCCTTTATCTCCACACAAGTTGTTATCCTATTCCTATATGGACAAAAGATATGCCTACGATTACGATGTTCTACATATTGAAAATAAAATGTATGTACTTACATTTGTTGATATTGGGTACCTTGGGTAAGTATTTAAAACTTATTAATGAAAATAGGAATAAGCCTGTATAATACTACATATAGTATTATAAAAGTTAACCCATTAAACGCGGCGGCATATATATATATATATATATATATATATATATATATATATATATATATATATATATATATTTATTTATTTATTTATTTATTTATTTAGACAAGTAACCTGGCAATTGATAAATTTATCAAATCTCAACAGATGTAACCACCACGAGACATGTTTCGGCCTGTTGGGCCTCATCAGTCGTGGGTAGGTTTGAACCAGCGACGTTGGAGCTAGAGGACGTGCAAGCATACCCTCTAACCACTAGGCCAATTAGCCACACACCACCTAGCTAATTCACGCTCTCAACAGATGGTCCGGTGGCCTGTTATATATGCCAGGCAACTTACCTCCATTTATGCTTCATTTTAACCGTGAAAACTCGGTTTTCTTTATGGCAAAACATAAATTAGAACGATATTCAAGATTTGTGATGTGCAATTACTTTTTCAATTTCATCCATTTGGCGGGAAATTCAAATTGGTTTTCAAAAATGGCGCGAAGAATTTCTTCGTTTTGGTAAGTTGAGCAAAATATTCAATTTTGAACTTTCTTAATCTTTTCGTGTCCATATATGTTTCATTTGGCGTATTTTCTAGCCCTGTGCACCAGTTTGATATTCAAATTCGACTTAGTTCAGTAGTAGTTCAGCAATATATATATGCAATCGCGTAATCCGCTACTGTGAATGTCAGAATAAGCATCTCTTTCAGATAAAAATACCTCAGAAATTCGTGCACTGTATGATCTAGTTAAAGATGGTGAGGATGATATTATGATATGCCCCGTTATGAGACGGTGAAGACAGTGCACAGACAGCGGTAAAGAGGACGAAAGTGGCCTTGACGATGATATATCAAGTAGGCCTAATTTGTACATGTACCTATTAATATGAAAATGTCTATCCAGTGCCTTGTATAGTGACACTTGTTTAACAGCAAAATTGTGAGCTGTCAGAGCTGTCAGTTTGTTTGGCTCTTCTATGATCTTGCATTATGCAAATCTTGTGCAAAGCATTTTAGAAAGTTAACGACATGTAAGATCAGGATGACATCAATAGACCTACCCATGGTTTGAAAACGATGGACAGACTTTGACCACACTTGCACCACCATTTGCTTAAGAAGCTTCGTAGTTGCAATTAGCCTACTATACATTAACTTTCTACTCCTAGTGTAAACAAGCATGTTAATTTTTTGAAGACACAGCATTTGACTATTTTTGTCTCTTGTGATGCAATAATTCTATATACATGTATAATTTCTTGTGAGATTCAATAATTCTTTTCTATTTAACGATCATAATCTAGATGAGGAAGACGATTATAAACTATAAAAATGACAAAAAAATAATTGCATTGGAGAAGCTTGATGTCAGAATTTATCGGTGGCAATGAGCAACGATGGTAGGCCTATGAACCTTGTCACACTTAAGCATTGGGTCATGATTTTTCACGAACGAAATGCTTCAAATGCTGTAAGGGATTGTGAGACACGTGATTCAAAGCATGCCACATTTGGAGACTTATTTCATGACGACATCAACTCTTTAGCATACACACATAAGCAAGATAGTCGTTTTCAAGAGCAAAATAGGCCTACTAAAAAGAAAATTGCTGATATAAGTGCATGTGTGCAATGCATTTGTATTTGCATGAGGGTTTTAGAAGCTGTTGTACACTGCTGTGAGATCTGTTTTACATCATGCAACAATAACACAAATTATTTTTTGAGTAAAACTACAAATAAAAATTGTAAATTATACATTGTTCTTTTCTGAATTCGATTCATATGTAGCCTACATGTAAGTGAATAATACACCAGGGCAGTTGACATGAATAACGGATGTGCAAAATGAAATTTGGAAGTCAGAAGCAAGATGTTCACACCAGACAAATTGTTCTTATTTCAGTTTTATAAAGTCCAGTGATTCAATTTTGTCTTTTATTGTCACAACCAAATTTTTAGGAGTGGTAGGATGCGATGGCATATATATATATATATATATTATATATATATATATATATATATATATATATATATATAAAATATATATATATATTATATATATATATATATATATATACTTTTCATGAATATCGACTCCAGGATAAATGGTTGCTTGCATTTACCAATAATGGAAAAATTTTCTTTTTTAGGACGATGAGGGTGAGTAGAGATTTCAGTAGGTGAAGGATAACCCTTCATGTGTTCCTTCATCCGAGTGTCGAGGTGGCGTTTCGTGGCGCCGACGTACCGTATTTCGCAACGGTCACAAGCGTATTGATATACGATAGATGATTTGTTAGATGATAGATGATAAATGATTGTTCATTTATCCTGGAGTCGATATCCATAAAAAGTAATGAAAATCTCGCTAATGAAAGGAACGGATCATACACTCTTTCTTTAGATCTGTAACTTATTTTACGAATTGTACACACTATCTTCTAAATTATTTGAGTAAGTTGTAACTTCGTGTTTTTATTTTATTTTTATTTTATCTGTCTGACTTAAGATTTCTATGCTATTACGTGCCTTCCAGAATGAACAGTGTTCAATGTGACTACGTATTTAAGAAAGATTTGTCTGTAATCTACTTCTTCATCCGAACACTGTCTCAAAATGGCTATTCAGCAACAAAAATTCATCAGCTGCTTGCTAACCCCAAACGGGTGAGAAAACCATCATGAAAGTGAGTAGAATTCAAGCAATAGTAAGAGAGTTCGTCGAGGGACGTGAAACGGTAACATGAAAGGAAGGATCTGGAAGACCACGATCAAGCTGCTGCGATGAAAACATCGAAGAGGTGAAAGAACTAATCGAAGATGACAACCACTTATACTGTGCTGACATTTCACTGCAGACAGGTGTTGAGGAGAGGTCAGTTCGTCGGATACTTTCTCATCATCTGAATAAGAAATCCTTGTGTTGTCGGTGGATACCGCATGAACTGAGTGATCGAAAAAAGCAGCAACGTATTGAGTGTGGCAGAAGCATTTTGGAAACTTTGCGACGTCGGCACATCAAAAGTAAACTTGTCGTCGTGGACGAAAAGTGGGTCTACTACAAAAGCATCCCACCCAAAGAATGCAACCGAGTCTGGGTCGATTGCGCAGGCGACAGACCTCAAGTATCGCGCAGGACAATAGCCGATGGGAAGGTCTTTATAATGGTTGCTCTCAATTATGCGAAGTCTTTCTCCTATATCGAAGTGCTGCATGATGGTGGAAGCATAAAGGTGATCGATATGTCATTCCTGCAAAACATGTGTGCAGCGTTCGAGCAGCAACTCAATTTACCTCGTTGGGGGATGTGTTCCATCATGATAATGCAAGACCACATATAGCAATGCAGGTTCGACGGTGGATCGACCACGAAGGCATGAGTCTCGTGAAACAGCCCCTTATTCACCAGATTACAACTTGTTCGATCGATATGTCTTCAGAAATTTTGAAGTTCATCGTCGTCAACCCAATTTTGATTCAATTGCTGAAATTGAGGCATGTATTGAACAATTTCTTGCTGGAATGGCCATCACCCAGTTACAGAAGGAGTTTTATGAATTCCAGTGGCATATTGAGAAAGTTATAGAGGAAGATGGTAACTATCTGTGATGTGAATGATTGTCTGGATAAATAGATGTTGATTACAAAAAACGCATTTTTTGTCGAACCCTATATATGCCATCCTCGAGTTCTATCCGAAATGACTCGTATCCATTCTACATGTGAAAATGCTCATGTTTCGTGATGTTTCAAGCTATGTTTATTGATATAATCCGAATTATGCAAAGAAATCACAGCCGCGTTTAATGGGTTAATGAAGGCCTTCCATGTCCCCAGTGTGATGGCATATTGAGATGTTCGGTATTTTGTGCATAGTTATTATTTGTGCCTAATTATTCCTATATGATTATTCCTAGTGTTTGCTTTATAATTCTTGCTTATCTAATTATCTTTGGCTTCAATATGACCTTGTTTCATTTCTGAACAAAAAATAATTTGAAAAATTTCAACCGTACATTTCTCTTAGGAGTTTACATACAGCGATATCATGATCAGTATATCTGCTTATAACAGAATCCACTAACATTGCGCCTCTACTTTCCATATGATAATTCAGAATATCATGAGACTTAAAACCAAAACTCGTATTATTAAATTGTCGAAGCAATAAACTAACAAATTTTGTTGTACATATTCTGATAAAGTTTCAAGTACTGTAGAGAAGTCAAGAATCTCAGCTATTCGTTATCCCTAGTTTTCACAAGTATTCGGAAGTCATATGAGTGGCTGGTGGATTTTTAATTCTAATTCAAGGTTCAATTGAGGTTAGCTGAGCGCTCGAGACACTATTTCTGGACGTTGACGACAGAATGCATGTAGTACAGTAGCCTACGTACATTTACTTAAATTACTGAAGTAATTTTAGCGACACACCGATAAGTTCTGAATTCCCATACGTGGGGATCCCCATAGGGAAAATATCAATTCATGTCTTCACCCCATCTCCATAGGGATCCCTATTTAAACCTCATCACAACGTCAACCCTGTAAATCAGACATGCTCGATTGGATTCAATTCAGAAGACCTTGCCGGCCAGTCTAAGGCTTGTATTGCTGCCTGTCCAGGACAACTGAGTTGTCCTGGAACGATGGCGTGGAGCATTGTCATCCATGAGAATCCAATCAGATGATGGATGATCTAAACTGAATGCTAAAGGATAAGCATCTTTTTCGAGCACTCGGACGTAGCGTATGGAGTTCATGTTGTCCTTAATAAGATGCAGTAAATTGCGACCATTACTCCAAATTGCTCCCCAGATGAGCAATTTCCTGCACTCGTCCTGATACCTCGATGAAAAAATCGATCAGGAATGTCTTGCCCATTGCAGACTTCATCCAAAGGCGTACACGATCAGCTTTGAATTTTAACCGGACAGCAGCCTCATCCGATCAAATCAACTCGTGACCACTGATGCCGCCAGTAGCAACGTTTCATTGACCACTGTATCTCAGTTTCTTCTGTCGCTTGGCTTGGACAGAATCAGCTTCGATGGTCTCTTACGACTGGAGTAGTTCAACTCCTTAAGTCGTCTCCAAGCAATTATCATGGAAAGATTTGAATCGGCTGAAAGCTCAGATAAAGTGGTAGAGGCATCGACCACACTGGTGATGTAGCAATTTGACCGGCGAGAACTCATCCTTGGTCGTCCAGAAGACCTTCCATCAGGCCGCTGACAGCCTCTTCGAAACCAAAAGTAAATAGTACTTTTGGGGACCTGTGATTGTTGCGACACGGCACCGGCCACTTCGGATCAAAACCTTTTAACTTGACCCCTAAGATAACATTTCTCCTTTCAGTACAGCAGCTCGCATGTTACTGATAGACACAACACAAATGAAATGGATGAATTCGATGTCTTTCGATTACACAGCACTGTTCGCGTCTGCCTATGTATGCGTGAGAGTGATGAGTCATGCTTTCTGGGTAGCGATGAAAATGAAAGTTGAATTCCTAACAAATTGCTAAAGATTGAAACATTATTTAGTCTATTGACTGCTACGTTTGGAGCATAGTCATGAAATTTTTACAGGAGCAATTTGAGATAATGAGCTTTCTAAGCATATAAAGTTTGTTGAATTTGGAGACGACTTTCTATACGGAATTTACGTTTACCCATTTCAATTCCTTATGAAACAAGCTGTGCAATATGAAGCATTTTGTTCCACAGATTAGTTTGGCTTCTATTTAGCTTTCTTAAGTGGTCAGTTGTGGTCACCAGACTTAAAAGTATGAATGTTTGGAAAACTAATTCAATGATGCCTACCGACGAAACTAAACAAAACAAAAATATGCTAATTACAACAAGCGATCCAGTCAGATTGATATCCCGGTTTCCATGCGACATCTTTGATGTGCTTCCCCAAACACATGTCTCATGTCTTAGTCAATTTTTCCTTCCTACACTACTGACTTCCGCTGCAAAGTCACAGAGCAAAATGGACAGAAACGCAAATTAAATAACATAAAAGTGCACCTTCAGAAGTCACCTAAAAATGCATAAGTCTAAGAGAGCATAAAGTATTCATCATAGCAGCTTCATCATCTGAAAAGGTAAGACTTAACATCAATAAGACGCATCGCTTGGTAGATGATTCAACTTGCCAAGCCTTAAATAATTTTCAAAACATCAATTATGCAACAAAAATCAACAGATAGATATGATAACTAATTACTGATAAGATTCACAACTGATTTTATCAAAAGGATATCATTAATTGCGTAAGTAACACTTTCCATCCAATAAACGCAATGAATTAGAACAATATCTCTGTTTCATTTAAGCATATCAACTTTAACACTCAACAGTGCATTTCAGTGCATCAGTCATGGCTAATAATTCCTCACTTGTACATTACGTTGATTCGACTTTCCATTATGCTGATTATATCGTGTTTAGCATTTTCCTGTGCATCTCGGGTGCTGTTGGAATATTCTTCTCTTTTCGCGGACAAAAGAACACCAAGGAATACTTTCTAGGTGGACGAGCAATGCATCCGATACCGGTTGGCATCTCAGCAGGAGTTTCATTTATGTCTTCCGCAAGCATAGTTGGTTTTCCGTCAGAAGCATATATTAATGGGTACAGTTTTGCTATATCCTTGATTTTCTCTTCCTTAGGCTTCTTTGCAGGCTGTTCAGTCATAGCTTCTCTTCTTCATCCGCTATCTATGACTAGTCTTAGTGAATATTTTCAGCATAGATATCATTCAAAAGCTATCACCTTTTCTAGTAACATCATTGTTCTGCTCTGCATTCTTCAATATATGGGAATTTGCATGTTGGGCTCCGTTATAGCATTCACATCTGTAACTGGCGGTCAAGTTAGCATCCCTGCAGGTCTTGCAATAGGAGGTGTTGTTGCCGTTTTCTATACAAGCATTGGTGGACTAAAAGCTGTCGTGTGGTCAGATGTAATCCAATTCGGATTTATGCTAACTGGTGTGATGGTAGTCCTTGTTTCGTCTATATCAGATACTCCTGGAGGAATGTCTGAGATTATTCGCCTGGCATTGAAATACGAACGCATTCACGTGCCAGTTTGGACATTTGACATCACTATTCGTCATACATTCTGGGGCTTGTCTATTGGCATCCTCGTCTTTATGGTTGTTTGGTGCGTCCAGCCTGCATGTGTTCAAAGATTGTGCTCTACTGCAACCAAGAGAGACGCTCTTATTGTTTCAGGCATCGCATCTTCTATTTTCTTCTTTTTGGCGTTGCTGCCTTTGTGGATAGGTATTAATATATTTGGATACTATGCAAGCAGAGGCTGTGATATCTTTGCTGCAGGTTGGATAAAGAACAACGAGATCATCTTGTACTATGTTCGTGAGCGTCTCAATTATCCGGGATTTCAAGGTCTGTTCATTGCAGCTTTGTTTGCAGGATCTTTGAGCTCACTGTCTTCAGGATTGAATGCAGCATCGTCACTGCTATGGAAAGACACTGTGCAGCCCTTGCTGAAGATTGAAGTTTCAGAAGCCAAGGCTACTCTGATCTCCAAGTTGATTGTTCTCGTCCTCGGTGTCGTCTCGATGGCCTGGTGCTACACGCTAAATTCGATTGGAGGTCTTATCCTTCAAATGTCTGCTACCATTGACGCATCGATGTACGGGGCGTACTTCGGAGTATTTGCATTGGCAGTACTGTGCTACCATGCTACCTGGAAAGGAGCCGTTGCAGGAATGATAGCCAGCTTTGCTTTCACGTTGTGGATTGGACTTGGAAGTTTATTATCTGGAAAAGCTGCTGGAAACAGATTGCCAACAATCACCGATCGATGTGCTCTCAATACATCTGAGATGTTGGTGAATATTTCATCGGCGACTTCTAGTCCTGCAACAACGTGCCAGTCATCTTTAAGCGCTTCTCTCTATTCCATTTCATACGAGTGGTTGAGTCCTATTTGTGTTCTGATATCGTTGGCTGTGTCTTTGATTGTGATTGCACTGACAGGTCCAGCGCCACATTCTACAGTGAATCCAAGACTTGTGCTCCGCTGTTGTCGTCCACGTGTTTGGAAGAAGCGATCTGATGAAAAGAGTGAAGAGGATAATGGCCTCACAGAAGCTTTTATTGATGGTGAAATCACCCTCAAAGAATATCCCGAAGGAAATGGAGGATTGGAAAACTCAGAAATGGAACTTCAAATATAGACAATCCACAAGACAGCATGATGTTCAATGAAATGTATAAAAAGACTTGTCAACTTGACCGCTGCTTCGTGCCATTTACACGCCACCACGAATCGCCGGTCTAATTTACTTATTAATCAATTGGTTTCAAATCTCTTTCAAATACCACAAGATGGGGCGACCTTGGACAGCTGGTTGGCCTTGGACAAAATCAGAATCTGTGAATTACACCACGTTGCTAGTTTCAAATGCTTTCAGAACGATTCAATAATTGTGGAATATTATATAATATTATGGTGCACAAGCTGCGATTAAATGTCGTTTGATGTTCTAATAAGACTTCATGTAGTCCTTTTATAGAATTTTTGAATTATATTGTACTCTAAAAATGTACTTTAAAAATGGTGCCGCTATTTCACATGTGATTGCCATAAAATATGGAATCTCAGTGTAGCATGCTTAATAATTGCCTAAATTATGTTTTGAATCTATTGTACTTCCTGAAATAATGATTATAGATATAGTAAAATGCCTGTCCATAGTTACCCCACTCTAAATGAGCAAAATGGGATGACTTTGGACAGTGGTTGTACCGACATCACTGCACTTTATACTAGGGCAACTGAGCCAATAAAGCATATATTTTCCTTTCTATAAGGAAATCTGACTATGACTTTTGCTGCTACCATTGTTTCAGTGGATCTGCAATCGTCGCATACATTCATTATTGAGGATCATTCTTGAGTATTGTACTTCTGTGATTTTTGGATTTTATCAAAAAGGCCTACTTTGAATTCTTGTCACGTAATTTCTCTTAAAGATGTAATTCATGATGTTTTCTGTTAACTACCTGATGTATTATAGTATACTAGAATATCATAGCATCATCGCTTTTCATATCGGGTGTAGTGGAAAAAAATTTTGATGATCGATTATGTTGTGAGTCCTTCCATATTCAGACTATGCCGTTAACATTGTGCCTTTCGTTAACTCGGTGATGAGTGGGCGACTAGTTGATTCGAATTGTAATCCTCATAACTACTTGACCAGGTAGAAGAATAACACATGGCATGCAAAGTTTTGCATACATTTGCTTTCATGTAGAGCTTTGAATTTATGCGTGAATTTACCTTTGCAATTTCCATCATTGTTTTTGACTTAATCAAATGCTTGTTTCTTTTACTTTGCCACGCTCACCATCGCAATTTTGTATTTATTTATGCGGAATTGAATGATATTGAACTGAAAAACATAGGTAAATATGATGGAGCACTGTTTGTGTTAAGATAGAAATGCGGCAGGGATGCGGAGTCCTATCATTTTGATAGGACTCCGACTCCGACTCCGGGTGGCAAGTATATAAAGTCTAGTTTTTTGAAAAACAAATCGGTAGCCTATATCATAGATCATTATAGGCTTAGCTGAACCTATTTTTAGTGATCACTGCTGTATCAATTACCAATCATTATCGATAAAAGTTTATCAAATGTCGCTTTAAGTTGGATGCATGCGACTCGGCTGCTCCCATCTTTTTTGATGTGTGCTTCACACGGTTTTCTCCAGTCTCTACCAGGCAGGAAAATCCCACATCTTTCTCCAAAAAGTATGAGAGCACTTTCGATTTTAATATGCGCTTTAGAGCAGCCATCACACACGATTAACGTGAGGGTGAGAGGTAAACAAACTAGTATTCTACTTTTGTCTCTGATGTGACCTTTGGTGCGCAGGTGTGATCGAGGCTAGGAAGGCTTGTCTTCTATACTAAATCACTGAGTGAAATTACAATCCTTTTTTTCACTATCACGGTTCATTCTTTCAACTATTGGAAGCTTTGCATGCACTGCTGTCTTTGTGCTTTTGTTTGACAGAGAAAGTTGACATCAAGACAGTGACAGCTATGCACGATGATAAATAATTTGTTTGTATTATATTTCGGGTTTAGTTATAGGTCGGAGTCCGGAGTCCCATGATTTGATAGGACTCCGACTAAAGCTAAAATGACAGGACTCCGGGACTCCGACTCCACATCCCTGAAATGCGGTCACTGTCAACTGTTGTTGTCAAAACATCCGTGTGAAAGTGTTTGATAAATTCATACGTTGTATTTCATTTATGCAAGCTTCATTAAAATCGACATAAATTCGCTTATATCTGAATATGAGTCTGACTAGATGCACACAAGACAATCCTTGGAACCTACATTTAGGCCAATAGGCTATACACAAGGTGTGACAATTTATCTCCGGGAATGGTTGAAAGTCTTCGAAATAAGTCATTGGAATTCGCTCAGCAATAGTGTATTTTTTTTCAATGAGAACGCTGAGCACGACGAGATTAAAAGAAAGCAAGATGCTGTGTGTGACTAACATTCCAAACTCACTTTTGTAGTACACAGTAAAATAGAAGTGTCACCCATCCCGGGGTGACTTTGAACACAGTTTTTTTAAAAAAGATATCCTAGCAAATGTTTGATGTTAGTGATTCTTGGCAAGCATGTTGTACTAATGCAGATGGAACTTTTGATATAAATTGTTTGCTATTTTTCTGCTTCTAAGTAATCGAAATTTGAGTCAAACTTCAAGACTATTCAATGTCACCCCGCCTTACGGTACATCCGAACAATGAGAGAAACAACAGTTACCGGTATAGTTTGGAAATAAGAGCGATTAGTTTAAAGCAGTACTTTCCAGAAAAGCAATTCTGCTATTCTGATTACCTGAATTTTCTCATTAACAGAAGAACATCAAAACATCATTATGCATCGATGAAAGAATCGATAAAATTTCCTCACTTTGTTTGAATAAATAAATGCACAGTGGTGATTATGAAAATGTTGTTCTTAGGAAAGTCTAGTACCGTACCTTAATTTATCTATGATTGACAGAATTCGAATGAATTGCCAGCTGTCATAGTTTAGACATGGCATCACATGAAAATAACACAGCGGCAATCAAGAACTATTTATTATTACGGCACCGCATAACTCACCAACCTTGACCCACTCTTAAACTTTGTGTCCGTGCTGCTTTTTAACTGAGACATTAAAGAATTGATTTATGGTATTAAAAGTGTGTTTAGATGGTAGATTCAGATTCCAGAGAAAATACTGATTTCATTCACTAAAACTTCACTTTATTAACAAAGTGCAGCTACTGGGAACGTTTGGTACACATCTGCCTAACATTGTCCACTGACAACACTATGAACTGACATTTTAAAGCAACATAAATCTATTGTCTTCCTAAGCTACTTTCATTCATTACAACTCGTTTCAATCACATTATGGCAGAACCCACCCAGTGATAAATTCAGGATAATTTGACAAGTGATTAAACGCACTGTTAGGAACCGGTACGGAGACAACAGATTCATTCAGAGATTGAAATATCACTTGAGGAGTCACTAATTTTCCAAAAAACTTCGAAGACGAAGCCAGATAAATTAAGGCTAATCAAGACTAAGAAGCGAATCAAAACACATTCCAATAAGTACTTCTGCTATATTGAGTGATGCGTCAACTCTCATAGTTAGGAGGCGAGGTTCCAGTTTAGGCGTTATAACATCCGCGAAAACAAAACTGTGCGTGCCGGAGAAGGGTCGCGGAAGGATTACTGCCGCGAATGCAAGCGAATACATCAACTTCTGATTTATCTCGATGTTTATTCTCATTCGATTCCAGAGAGTTGAATAACTTGTGGATGATTTTAAAGAATCTTGGTTCATATTTAATTCCAAGAAATTTCGAAAATATGAATTAACATATTTTGTGAATGGAAGTATTTTAACAATGAATCCCCCTCCGACGAATTCTAATGGAGATAAGCAATGTCTGGTGTATACCTAGCAGCCCGGTCTCCCTGTGCAAACGTAAATGTCGGACCGTGTTCGGGCCGACAACAGCTAAGTGCGACTCTTCGGCCATCTTGAACAGTTTCAATTCAAATGAAGTTTCTATCGTAATTAATATTATCTGCGGTATGATATGATCTGCGAAAGATGATTTAATATGAAATAAATAGAAATGTTTTTATAACCACGCATTTTTATGAATGTCGGCACAAGTGCGTCATAATTCGGTCAATCGACTTTCGGCAGCACGAAAAACGTAGCTGACTTCGGAACATAACGATTAATCGCACTGTGACGGTAATCCTGTATTGGGTACTATATCTAGAAGTCCGTAAAAGGCGCTCAGGTAGAAATGCCATCATTTTTCGATGTTTCACTAGTATGTATGTACTAGTATGTATGTCAGTTTTCATGATTATTAATAAAGCATGACTTCATTCTAATGCATCCCGACCACTGTGATTATCTAATTTATATTTCTGATCTGTTTTAAAAGGGGATTATCATGTCTTCATGATGGCGAGCCTCCCGAATTCGAACATTGCAATGCATTTCTTCTCCGAGCGCTGCGTCTATCAGTTAGTTCACGGATTCCTCATGCGGTGTGTGGGTGTGAATCAACTCGTCGAACAGCTGACGCTGAAGTTTTCTCTATTCATTGAAGATAGTATACATGTTGCCATCCTTTGTTAAAGATTATCACCGCGGATATATGAGCATCTAAATGGGGTGTATATGGTGCGTCAACAATATTAAGACATGTGAGAATAAAATAAATCGTACTCGTGAATCAGGTGAATAAACCGCATCAATACGTAACTTGTATAGTAATAGATTCCAATTGTCCTGAAGTTGCAAAATAAAATATGTATTTGATTAAGGAATTAATCGCGTGACTCATCAGGATCGTTGATAGGAGATGGAAAGCTCGATCCTTGATATTGAAGCATATATTCGCTGATTGATGCTTTTCGATAATGAAGTTTGTGAGCAAGCCGTCAGTCGTTTTGTCAGGCCTACGTGTAACATAGTATACTTAGGCAGTGGGTTGTTTAACACTAGAAGGACCAAGAAATTTCATTACCTAGAAGGACCAAAGCGGTCAAAATTGACCGCCATATCATAAGTAGTTAATTAAACTATTTCTATCAATTCAATTATAGATATTCACTTATATATATATATATATATATATATATATATTATATATTATTACATCAGTTATT
The DNA here is from genome assembly GCA_907163375.1 of Prostheceraeus crozeri. Lineage (NCBI taxonomy): Eukaryota > Metazoa > Platyhelminthes > Polycladida > Euryleptidae > Prostheceraeus > Prostheceraeus crozeri. Next base: position 35,286 of record CAJQUW010005364.1, read on the forward strand.
ATTTTAGTCATTACCCATTGTGTCCGATGTCATAACATCACATCTAGGCCTCTGTTGCGTAATATGACATGTACATGCTATCATCATGAATGATAATGTGATTACATGAAATTGAAAAAAATAATGATAGTTTGATGATTAAAAAGATTCCATCAAAGTCGACTACCATAGAAATTAGGTAGTTTACATGAAAGTTTCTTTTGAATATCCAATCGACTTGTAAAGAATTGGCGAAAAAATGGAGCAATGTAAACTACCTCACTTCAGTAGCAATGATACATGTAGCAACTGCCTTTTTGTTACCATCCCACAGCAACATTTTTGCAGATTCCGCATTATGTTACAGATTTATTCGAATAGCTATATTGTCATTTTCTCCGCCAAGGCCAACATTCTCAAGATTCTTGAATCGACTGCGATGCGTTTGAAATTTTTTTGCTAATGAAGCAGTCATGATATCTACACAGTCACTGAGTGTGAATTCAGACCTTGTTCATTATCTCCTCTTCATGGTTCCCGGTTCCTTGTTTGAAGACATCAATCAATATTGATTGTTGACATCCCAAAAGAATTTGTTCAAAATTGAAGCAAAAGAAATGATATTCAGTACATGTTTCTGCATATCGAATATTCGTGAAATTGTGAACATGAGGGATTTTTGGAAATGAATCGCCATGGTTCAGCTATAACAAAATAGAAGTCAAAGGCATAATAAATTATGCGTAGTCCATGGTTGACCTTTCCATTTGAAAATCATTACTCATGCGATACATTTCACTCACTTTTGAGAATTGCAACAATCTGGTTTAAGACTACACGCTTATTCCAATTTCTATTCGAAAATTGAATTCAAAGTACAAAAATTTTAAGATAAGCGGTCATTTTTGACCGGTCCGGTCCTTGTAGGTAGACATACATAAAACAAAGAAAGTAATAGGTTCAATCAAATTTTGATGCGACTAATATGAAGCCACTACATATTCAAGAAAAGTCAAGACAAAGTAAGTCGGAATACCAAATTTCATAGAAGCTGTAACACTTCGTAGTTTAGCAGCGGTCAAAAATGACCGGTACATGAAAAAGCCCATTGTACATGAAAAAGAGTTAAAGTAATTGAAAACATTCTTGTAAGCAAACAAAAAAGCTAAAAGGAGAAAATTATGCCATACCACTGCATTTATTCATGCCATTTAATTTCCGTGTGTACGTACATGCTAATGTTTCAGTTTACAGTCTCACGGGAGGTTGGCCATTGGTTGAAAAAAAAACAGAATTTCACTCCCAGTTTGCGACCTTACATATTGAATAAAACTTCCTGAAATGACACCTGACGTTTCATCGTCTGCCGGACGTCGGACGGCATAACAAGAAGCTTTATTTAAAATGTAAGGTCGTGAATTGGGATTGAAATATTTTTTCTAATATTTACAGGGATGAGAATTTTTTGCGGATTTGTATTAGTAGGCCTAATAAAGAACTAGTAATAACTCTGCTTTAAGTATTATTTTGTTGACCCTTTTGAGCCTCCTTGAAAGTCGCAAACTTTGAAAATAAGTCACAGGTTCGATTGTTTCACTACATGGTTGGTTTGGTTTGGATGTGTAAGTAAACCATCTTGCAGTACGGTGTTATTTATTTCAGCTAAAGGAGAAATCATTTTAAATTAAAGATCAAATTTATCGAACTTTCTGCTTTAACGGCATGTTGTCCACCCTGGGAAAATAAGTTGTCGATTAACTCGTGCTGTTGTAAATTATTGGAATGATGAAATATAAAAATAATTTAGATTAATTATCACCTTCTTTCATCTTACAATAAATTAATGCACATTTCTGTGTCATATACTTCTCTATTATGTGTCGTTATAGAGCTCTACATGGTTTATGTTTTACATCATTGTTCACAGTTTGTCTGCGTTTTACTATCTTAATTCGTCTATAATGTACTTTTATATAATGTTCGTTTATAATGTACCTTCTTTCATCTTACAATAAATTAATGCACATTTCTGTGTCATATACTTCTCTATTATGTGTCGTTATAGAGCTCTACATGGTTTATGTTTTACATCATTGTTCACAGTTTGTCTGCGTTTTACTATCTTAATTCGTCTATAATGTACTTTTGTTGGTTTCAGACATCAAAATTTAGGAGCAGAATATCCTGATGAACCTCATCTACGATAGTTTGAATACCACTGGATATGATTGTTATTATCCATTGTATTCAAGATTTGAACATGTTTGAGGTACAATCAACCTGAATCCCGATGTCTACGTTTACAAAATTGACATTCAGTGGACTCAATCTAGGTAAGTTTCATCATCTGAGTAGTTGTTATTGCTTATCACAAGGTTAGGTAAAGGCAAGCCAACGCAGATCTCGCGGACTGGATTCGGCCACCACAAATCGACCCGCTAAATGCGGTCAATACACTACCAGCCGAACCTGGACCGACTTAGGGGCGTCCGGACACTTCGCGTCCGGGCCGAAATTGTTCGGCCGACTTCGGCCGACTTCGGCCCAGACTTTGGCCGAATTTCCATTTGCACAGGGGTCTGTGCCTGTAATCATAAAAAGCAAACTTTCTGCACTGTTTAAGTATTACAACTGTTATTGGACAAAAGCTCTGAATATATCTGTCATTGTTGCCAAATTCAAAGAATAATGAAATATTTGTTAAAGCCGGTAATAGACCTTATTGCAGATTCATTCTTTAGACCATTGTATATAGAAGCATTTTTATGAGAGAGTTTTCTTGCGATAGATCATAGGTTGTCCATTAACTAAAATTCCGACCACGGAGTAGGTATATTAGGTATAGTGCTAACTCCACATTTATTAAATCCCCAATGTGTATACCACCTAGCCCAGCCATGGACACAGAATCCATGATCGATGATTCCAATAAATCCATGGAAAATTCAAAATTGAAAATCATTGTTGGTAAACATGTTTAATGATTGGAAAGCTTATATGTATTGTCAAAATACATCGATTACCATTATTGAACCAAAAATACGCAATTACAATATCTTAAAAACTTGCATTGATGATTCATGCATACATCTCGGTTGAACATTGATGATAAATTTGCATTGATAAAATAAAGATTATTCTTTTCAATTGTTACAGTATTCCCGAGTTGAAAAAACCGAGATAATTTATCTAATATATGACTGATGGTGATAAATTTTACAAATATTAGATAATTGTTTTATAAAACAATCAAATACTGCATATTTGATATTTTTTAATAATTTTTGATACATCTTTGACTTTTATTTGACAAATATTATCATAATCACCTAAATGTCCATATCTGAAACATTTTACAATATTTATAAATTAATTTGTCGATGTAACAAAAATATTCCTGCATACTTATGTAATTGCTAGCATTAAACAGTGCAGTGAGCGGACTTCTGAAATCATCTGTTTAGCTACATGATAACAATGTTTACGTCAAATGATTGAAAAATCACACCTTTTTATCACTAGCCAGCAGCTGGTGTCAAAACGGAACCGAATCTCCAAGACAAACACGTGAACAATGGAATTGAACTTGAACAGTGTAACTTGCACTAGCGAAGTCGATGAACATGCAGTTTGATTTCACAGACAAGCACGATAGCAGCATCCATATTCCCCATACTTCATTAATAATTGCAGCTCTACATTAATATGAGCGTTTGTTTCTTCCTTGCTGCCTTCAGTCGAGGACTTCTGTATTATACGATCGAGTGACGTTATAACAACATCAATCTTGCCTTACACGTAGGATCATTGCTTTATAGAGTGACTCACGCATAGTGTGTGTGCGTGTCCTCGCCGTCTTTGGCGCGCATTGACTTACTTTGCGTTTCTTTTAACAATGCGTGACCTTACTGTCTGGCCATACTGCCGCGCTCGTTTCGATGTGTGCTCCTCGCTCGAACAGAAGGGCTGTGAATTGTAAAGCTTTCACTGGATGTGCCAACGACTTTTCATGCTGATTCTTTACATTGGCAAGCTATGATTTCGTGAATCTTCTTCGAACTAAACGAAGTAAGATAGAAGATGTGTGAATCGAATACCTGTGTGACTCAATTTTAGCCGATTCTCTCAAGTTTACGTGCTGGAGGCCTCGTAAAAGAAGGTAAGACGATCACTCATGCTACAAGCCAAGTTATTATTCCATGAAGTTCGAGTTAAATTGTATTTTAGCTGTAAGCGTACACCTTCATGTCATGGTCTCCTTTTTGCAATAATGTGCTTGAGATTGAAAAAAAATTTAACATTTTTTCTAGACCTACCGGTGCTAAAGTTTTTGATTTAAAAACAATGAATATTTTTCTGAAATTCAGTAGGAAAGTTCAAGCGTCGCATCATTTTCAGCGTGATCATTTTTATACTGTGCTTCAATTGAGGGTTCCATTTCTTTTTCTCACTCTGACCCAGGTTTCATTTGGGAATAGATATTGGAGAATAACACGGCTGTTTTAGACTGGGTTGGAATTCAAAAACAGCTTATGTTTTACTCTTTGTTCATCCGGTAGATGTAGTGCGTACTAGGTTTCAGGCAGTATCAGGCAAGGAAACTAAGTAGGCCAATTGATAGAGGGTAACATTATAAATTGGAAATTAGTAAGATTTCTGCAATTTTTTAAATGTCATGCTAAAATCATGAAATAATGAAATTGAAAAACATGATATTATAATATACTATAAAATGAACCAACACATGAGGTCTTGAAATGAAACCTTATTTTCTCAACCACTGAAACGAATTTTAATGCGCACATTCTGCGGTCATGACTCAAAATAATTCAGAAAGCAGCTCCACTGTACTCGGTTTATACAGCATGTTTGAGACGAATAGTAGGTGGATACCTGCTTTTTTTAGATGGGGCTGCATGAATCCAAATGGTCCCATCCCCTGATTAAGAAATAGGGCTCAAGCTAGCTACATTAGGCGGCTGACCAAATGGACCTCATTTGTGATTTAGCTGGTTATAAAAGTAAATCGTCTAATTTTCATAACGACTGATATGTCAGAGCTTCCGAATGTTTTGTAATCCTGGATATTTTGTGGCAAATGATATTGATCGGCAGTCGCGGGTATAATACTGAGTCTATTGTGAAGTATTTATGTTGCATTCCTAATATTTTTTTGAATTGTGTTTGCATGCAATACATTATTATAATTATGTCTGCTTCTATTTGTTGAATATCTATTTCATACTTCCTACTTATTGTCAAAGTGAATGTATTTTGAACCAGTCCTCAGTATGTGAATTGTGCCATGTAAGTCATCATGTAATTTGTGTCACAATATATGGATGACAATCATGTACTACCGGTATCTACTTAGTTTGGGGGAGGAGTGTACAGTCACAGCCACTGGTTGACTGGATTATCATCACCTCGCTAGAATTCAATAATAATCAATAACTTGATACAGTAATGTGTAATACAATAACTGGAATTCAGTAATATTTTGATGAAAACATTTTAAACATATTTATCACTTAAAAATTTTAAATTGATAAGATTTCAATACCGCGTTGAACCAGCCCTTGCTCCCAAGACTATGAATTCACTGTCACATATTCAACCAGTATTTAACAGAATTCTGTGGTGACTATTTGGTACCACACATTTTAATTGTCTATTTAATTGCTTTTACTTTGACTACAACCAATTAAGTCTTCTATGAAATCCTCGCACGACGACTTACAGTCGTTGGCAGCTCAGAACTAATTTATAACGAAGTTATCTAAGGATCACTTATCAAAAGTAGCGGGCACTATAACAGATCTTGGGTCTTCATATGCGTCTCTAAATTAGTTTAGACAACTAAGAAGTATCTCAGTCATAGTGAATTTATTGGTCATTCTTATTTGCAAATGATTGTAGAATTTAAATTTAAAAATTAAATAGGCCTACCATGACTGCAGCCTTCAAAAATTGATATTGATAGAGAGCATGCAACTTCGCATAGCAGGGATGAAAATCTTAAGCGGATACGCGTTTCCGTCAGTGTCCCTTGAAAGGCTATAATGAATTTTTTTTAATTTTCTATTTAGGGCCCACGGAATTCTACAGGATTCCGTGTTAGGGCCCTTCAAAAGTTGATTTTTTGTCAGAGCCCCTAACTGCCCGTTCTCATCCCCGCATATATAGGTAATGTACGTTTATGTAGGCCGACCAATTAATTGCAATAATTTTATCCAAAAAATCAAATGGATTGTCAGCTTAATTTCGTCAATTGAGAAATTAATTAATTGCACCTAATTGTAGCAAATCCCTAGCAATTATTTGAAATTAATTTTTCATTGCCCCTGTTTATCAGTGATGTTTGCGCTCGGTGAAGGTTTCTTTCTTGAAGACCATTATTTATCAGGGTGCAGTCAGAAGTCAGGTAACATCTAAATCTGCTTGTCGTCGGTAAAAGGATAAAGGAGCTTAGCGGACGATAACTGATTTATTGTCTTGCATATCTTTCATATCACATGTTTTTTCAAGTGAAATCAAAAATATGTAAACCGTCAAGTTTGGCGGTTCGTCCAAGTAAATGCGGATGAAAACGTCTTTGTCGAAATTTGCTGAGCTTGCAGCTGCTGTCCTGTTGCCTTCCATCCAGTGCTGGTACGGAGCGAGTATTCAGCTCATACGCACCGACACACACAAAACTGAGAAACCGTCTTTCACACCCCGTGTTGTGAAGATTGTAACAGTTCACTTAGCTCTATAGATGATGACATTGACTTGATTGTGAACGAGTGAAGGATTGTTGTAATGATTGGGGCCGTCTTGTTGGCATCTTGTTCAAAAGCCTACTCATTGCTTTTATAGGCCCATATTAAGTAAGAAGATGATGCAAATTTGTGTAGAGATGTAATTAAGGAGTTGTTATGTTTAGACTTTTTGCACTAGTCGATTTATTTTTGTAATTGTTTTCTGATTTTCGGTAAATACACACGTATGTACAGTTTTCAACAGATATCCTGATATTATTTACATGTAGGCCTAGTTCTTCTTTTTATATTTGTGCCTTCTTTCTGTACCAGATGAGAATATCTGTCAATTTCAGACTGATCAAACCAAAATATATTTGCGTAGCGAGTAGGCCTACATGTGCATGTATTCCAAATTCATGGCATTATCAAAACTTGACATGACTAGACTACCGTATGTCGTTGACCTTGAACAGTACGGTTAATATCAAATGATTTTAACTGAGCAATGCTAACTAATTCAAATATGCCATATCAAAAGGTCGGTTGATAATTTCGTTATATATAGAACTATCTTAATCTGTATATAATTGCACGTAATATTAAATGGCAGATCTATAGCAGTGGTCGGGCCAGCTGCGAAAATCTGCGAAAATGTTTAAAAAAATGAACTCGCTGCGAAAAAAATTGACTTGGTCCTGCGAAAAATTGAACCTTGTAATTCTTACATTTAAATGAACCTATGTTGTCTTATAGAATAAACACTGGTCTACAGGATGGAAAAGGCAAAACAACTAATTAGCATGTTATTCATTAGTAGTAAGTAAAACTCCACCACTGGACCGCGCAAGATGGCCGCCGTCGCTGACGTCCCCCCCCCTGTCAGACGAGTCGGCCGTGGTCCGCCACCGTGTTGCTTCGAGTCTGACGTCCCCCCCTCTGGCCCGACGACGTAGCGAGAGGTGGTTTGTGATGCGCTCTCCAGGTTGGCGTGGTGTGCCGGCCAGGTTGGCGTGGTGTGCCGGCCAGGTTGGGAGGGTGGAATGTCGGTGTCGGAGCTCACCTGAAAAAATCCTAAGTGTCAGAGTGACTTTGTATGGACAAAATTTTTAAAATTTTCCAAAGTGTCGCATTTCGACCTGGGACCCTGACCAAAGTTTGTTTCATCAAATTTCACTGACCCCCCCCCCCGACAGCGATCTTCTAATTTTGGTTCTAGTGGATGGATTTTGTCTTATAGATACTCGTTTGAAAGAGGAGAGAAAACTGCTCGGTGACATTTTTGTTGCGAGTCAATCGGACCAGCCGTTCAAAAGTTAGAGCTGTTACAAGATTTCACGTCGGAGGTCACCTGAAAAAATCCTAAGTGTCAGAGTGACTTTGTATGGACAAAATTTTGAAAATTTTCCAAAGTGTCGCATTTCGACCTGGGACCCTGACCATAGTTTGTTTCATCAAATTTCCCCGAACGGTGGGGGGGGAGGGGGGCTCAGTGAAAAGTGATGAAAAAAGTTTTGGTAAGGGTCCCAAATTGAAATTCGGAAGTTTTAAATTTTTCAAAATTTTCACCACACTGGAGCTCCCACACTTAGGAATTTTTTCACTTGTGGCATGTTACATGGCCATGTGCTGACCCACCGACTTGCCTTGGTCACATGAGAATGGTTTAGATGTCATATGATAGAGAATGATGAGACAAATCGTTTGCAACAAACCGCATGTCGCTACAATGAATACTTTCGGAGATAGAACTATTTTAAGTTTTCTTCCGACCATATATAAACCCCCGGCAACGTAAGTCTGATCACTTCATCGAAAGACGAGGTAAGCGACGGTCGTCGCTCTGAGCTCCCGATATCGGGTGTTTCAAAGGACTCTATCTTTTGAAGTAGGCAAGCTATCTTCTTACTTCAAAGTTTGTGTGATAGAGTTTGATAGTGTCTTTACTACTGATAAAATTTTTTTAAGAGTAGTATGAGTAGTAAAATGCGGAATTTTTAAAAATTCTTAATTTTCAGTTTTTTCAAAGTTTTAACATGTAGTCTAAGGTTTTCAAGTATGCTGAGTTCAAATCTGCTATCAGATTTGAAATTTAACTAAGTCTAAGGCAGCTTTGAGGGGTTAGATCCCAGCTACTGATCACTACCTTTGACTCGGCGTTGCTGTTACCACTTCGGGGCAGTGGCAATGATGTCTTCAGCTGTAAATAGCGGGTATCGGGGAAGATCTCTCACTTCCCTAGTGATCAGTACAAGGCCTTCGGGCTGTCGACGGGATCGAGTGCCACTCACTACACTCAAATCTATCATTCCTCACTAAGTGTAATGCTTTAGGAATATGACTGTACTACATGATTCCAAACTTATGCAAATTTCATTATCTTACAGTTAGCCATGGCAAACGATAAGAACCGAAAATTTCACATCAAGATGTGCACATGTGGCGAATAAATCGCAGTGCGGACGCCAAGGCGCATGTAAAGAAGGCGGGCACTGACCACATGATTATCCTGAATAGGGTTGCGTGTGTGAAGTGTAGAGTGTTGAAGGGAGTTGAGGATGAGGCACAGTTTTACCGAGTGCATGCAGATTGTAGTGGAGGCTTGGTGAATGACCTGAGATTCACACAGTTGATTGTTGAAGAGAGGGAGCGAATGTTGGCGATAGAGCGAGACGGCAAGGTGGAGAATGTTGTTGAGAATGATGAGTTGGCGAAAGCAGTTGCTTCGTTGGAGGTTGAGATTGAGCGAAAGAGAGTGCTTGAGAGTGATGATGAGGATGATGTGGATTTAGATAGGGAGCGTGTGAGGAAGCGTGTGAGGAAGTTGAGCTCTTTTTCTTCGGAGGTGTCGAACATCGTTGCTGAAGACCCCCCGCAGAGCTCATCTTCCCCAAAAGTGAAGAGTGGTGGGATTCGTGTGCAGTCGGCGTGGTGGTTGAAGGATGAAGAGAAGAAGCATGTGTCGCAGCAGATGGCGCATGATTTGTTGATAAATAAGTATGAGAGTTTGAAGAAGGTGAAGGACGAAGTCGTGAATGAGTTGGATGAGTTGAAAAAGAAGGAACTGAAGTCGAAGGAGATAGCGGATGAGAATATTCGAATGAGGAGTAGTGTGACTGATTTGAAGAAGAAGACGCGAGAGTTGGAAGAGAAGAATGATGACTGTGAGAAAGGGCGAGTGCTGCAGAGAGAAGAATGAGAGATGCAGAAGCGAAGTTTGAGGAGATGATGAAGGAGATGTGTGTTGAGAGCGAGGAATGTTGAGTTGGAGAGGAATGCGGCTCGGCGGGGTGATGAGAGACAGGCGTTTGAGAAGTTGGAGCGCATGAGGGATGAGTGGAATCGTTTGAATGAGGATAGGTGGTTTGAGTTTCACATCCCTATTCGGGATAATCATTTGGACGGCCAGGTCATAGTGAACAAAGACTTAGATGAGTCTATAATTTGTTATAACGGCCATCCACAGAAGAAATGTCTCCACGCCACACTCCGGATGCGTGGCCACTTAACCGCCTTTTCTGTTAGGAAGCGCGCGAGACTGCCTAAGGATGGCTAACTTGGTAAGTGAAAAGCAAATAAGATAGTATATCCTATTCTAATACATATCATTTTCATTGCTGATTTTTCCTTGCCTTCACCACCCCATCACGTCACTCCCGAGAACGAACCAACGGCTCTCTTAAGGGCCACCTAGGGGCAAGACATGATAGAACCTCCACGCGGTTTGCCCTGGGCAGTCTTCAGACTGACGAATACTATCATTAAGTTGAATCTGCTATCAATCAACTTGAACGTTGCGTCGCGTTAGAGGGGTATATAAACCACTACCTCTCATTTCATTTCATTTCAATCATGCAGACGCCGAACAGTCAAGTCAGCTCTCCTTGCGGACCGCAGTTAAGACCGCGAAATTTATTTGATGAATTTCTTAGAATAGAGGAGCAAGACAGAGTCCACAACAATCTTGCTCGGATTGGCAATCCGATGACAGCAACTGTTGCCAATCCAATGGAATGGCGCTACATTCCACCCTCCACTCACATGCCAATTAGCGTGGAAGTCGACACTGCTACCATGGAGAGAGTCAAAGACTCTCTCAGCAGAATCGGTAGGCTGTACGATGACTGATGACGACCCCCGAGAACGAACCACCGGCCCTCATAAGGGCCACCATGGGGCAAGACATGATAGAACCTCCAAGCGGTTTGCCCTGGGCAGTCTTCGGACTGGCGAATACTATCATTAAGTTGAATCTGCTATCAGTCAACTTGAACGTTGCAAATGAAGTTCGGTGTAATACTTCCTTTCGACGGGCGTTCCTGTAAAGGGCGGCGGTGAAACCCGTAGCTATGTATACCGCAAGGGACATTCGGCAATGGTCAATCTTGTTAAACCTCTCTGCGTCATGTTTGCAAGTGATTGCCTCTGTCTCAACGTAGTATGCATTCGCACCAGGGCGACATTTAGCCAACTGTCGAAGGTTGCCTTATAAACTTTCCATTGCATACGTTATGAGAACCATGAGATCTACCTGTCTCTATCAATGAGACGAATTGATGAATGGAATGAAATGGGAGGACACTCACGCACCACACGCAACATAACACACTTCTCTCTTCCGTAGTCTAACAAGCTTTTTACACATGGATCGCAGTCGATTGCTATCCCTGTACCAGAAGTGTAAGCTATCTTAATTTTATCTAACACTATTTCATCTACCATCATCTCCCATATGAAATGTTATAAGATTTACAAGTTAGACTAAGCGTACTACTATTTCCAAATGAAAAAGTATACATGGTTAAATCATCCACTGAAGCCCATCCGTAGTCTAACAAGCTCTTTACACATGGATCGCAGTCGATTGCTATCCCTGTATCAGAAGTGTAAGCTATCTTAATTTTATTTAACACTATTTCCACTATCATCATCACCCATATGAAATGTTATAAGATTTACAAGTTAAACTAAGCGTGCTACTATTTCCAAATGAAAAAGTATACATGGTTAAATCATCCACTGAAGCCCCATTCAAGTAAGTCAGTACGAAAGCAAAGATAATACGAAATAAAAATTTATTATGGCATGTATTTCAAAAGGTCTTCATCGTCAATATCGTCCCAGAGTCTGGCTTCACATAGATCACAAAAACAGTTCACTTGCTTCAATCGTTCTTCTACCGCGAGCCTCACTTTGTCGATGTACTCCCACTCCGCCATAGTTCGTGGCTGGGAGTTAGGGGTGTACCATTCCCATAATTGATGGAGGAATTTGGTGCTGGTGATCTCCATCACATCATCAGTATCGCACTGCAGATACTTCCACCTCACGCCTGTTAAGTCGGGACACTCCTTCTCACATACACTCTCCTCTTCGTCATCCGCTGGTAATGACAACTTTCTGATATTGTCGAGTCGGTATATTTTCTCCACCATCCCCTTCGTTGTAGCGTTTGGTGTAACGAGCGCCTTTGGTGATGAGCATGGAGAAGAGAACTCCAATTTTGTGTTCGGTGTTGTCGGAGGGCTTGTCATGTTGACTGTGAATAATAACTTTGAAATGTTTTCTAATTCTTAAGTATAAACAAGCAACCAACCAATCAGAATGAACAGCCAATGAATGATGAATATGAAAGTATATATGTAAAGTGACATCCGTGTCATTTCACTCTGTCTTTGAGACGTGTAAGTAAACTGTTCTTTAGTGAAGTCTCTATCTTGTTGAAGAATCAACCTTAAACATAATTTCCTTGAAATGGTAAGTTGAAGATTTCCTCTCTCATCTCCCTCAAACGTGTGGCTAATAGCATCTTCCTCAATTTCAGGCATCTACTTCATCACCAAAGCCCTCCCTTCTCGAGGAAAGTTTAGAGTTGTTGAGTGAAGGTAGGTTGTAACAATACACTGAGACTTAAACCGAGATGATAGAATGATTTCTCTTTCAGGTGATGTTAGTTCCAGCTCAGGACTCTCGCGACAAGGCAACGAGTGGTAATGTGCTGACTGCGGACATATTTTTACAAGGAAGCACAGTCTCCTTCGACACATCAAACAACGTGTGTGTCAACGCAAAGCGGCATCAATCTCCGGAGGTGAAGTTGATTCTGACGATGACATCTCCTTTCCTTGCGATTTGTGCCCTCTTTCTTTTGATAGTCACTTTCAGCGATCTTCGCACAGACTTCAACACACGCATCCAAATGATCACTACACCAACGGTACCTCTACCATCTCCCTCATTAATGTTTCACATAATAATTTAGTACGCGACTACTGCATGGAGTCCAATACTCAAATAGTAGATTTTCCTGAGTGGCTCCTTCAAAATTCTAACATTATCGAAGCGCTCTTTAACAATTTAGACAATTTTAGAATGAAGGCGCTCATCTACCTTAAACTAAAATATATTAAAATAGATTTTCAAACGGGTCAAGTGACGGAGAGAATACAGTTTCATGTTCCTTCCTCTTCCGCAACCGAAGTTGTAGACTGCGAGTCTTGGCTAAATTTTCACATTCAATGTTTAAAATCAAATGTAGATAAATTCAATCAGCGCGACAGCGCTCTCATTTTTGATGGTGTGGACTCAGCCATATTCAAAATTTCCCTATTAGAAAGTCATGCAGCTCGAGGCACATTTAAACTACCAAAAACGTTGTATAATAAGAAAGCTGTCATCAATGTCGATTGTAAATCACAGTGTTTCAAATATGCAGTCCTATCCATCCTTCACTATAATGATATCAACGCGCATCGAGATCGCACCTATAGCTATAGACAGTGGGAGGATGAACTAGACTTTGAAGGTTGTGATAGTAACAACATGAAAATCAAAGATGTAGAAACGTTCGAAAAACATAATCAGATTAAAATTGTAGTTCACGTGTGGGAGAAGGGGTTGAAGGGTGCCCGCTATAATTCACGTTCAACTTGTTATGAACGTGTAGTCAACCTCTTATTAGTAAAACAAGATGATAGCGAGGAATGGCACTACTGTGGTATACCCAAAATCTCTCGCTTGTACACTCACTTGGGGCACTCTAAAAGAGGTGAACATTTTGTATGCGACCGCTGCATCCGCTCCTTTAGGAGTAAACATATATTTGAAACTCACTATGAATGGTGCAAGCGAGGTAAATTACAAATGGAACGCATGCCCAAAGATAAAATATTTTCACATAGGGATAATGGTGACGAATTATGTCCCCTGCGTGTCATTTACGCAGACATAGAATGCTACATTGATGATATCATCCACAAGCCAGCAGCCATATCCTGCTATGAAGTATGGCATGACCACTTTAGGAATAGACAAAACAAAATGCATACTTGGCAAGGTGAAGATTGCATTTCAAAATTTCTAGAATTTCTCGATAGAGCTGCCAAATTTCAACAATCATATGATTCCCAATTGCAGCGTAAGTCACTACATATGTCAGATGAAGACAAACAAAAATTTGAAAGTTGCACATCCTGTCCTAAATGTCATAAGACGTTTGATGACGATAAAATTAAGAAAGTGCGTGATCATGATCACATCAATGGTAAATTTAGAAACACACTCTGCTCCAAATGTAACTTTTCACTTAGGTTGAGACGTCGTGTACTACCCGTCATTTTTCATAACTTTAAGGGCTATGACAGTCATATGCTCATAAAAGGAGGGGTGAGCCAGATGAAATCGTGGCATTTTAATGTAATAGCGCAAACGAGAGAAAAATTCATGGCAATGACAGCAAAAGTACCAGTAGATAAAACTAAAGAAAATAATACAGTCTTCTTCGAAATAAAATTTTTAGATTCATTACAATTCATGTCAGCGTCACCAGCTTCTCTCGTTCGTAATCTCAAGTTTCTTCCCCATAGTCAAACTTTGAAGAAACACTATCCAAACTTAACGGATGAAATAATCACTCGCAAAGGAGTCTTTCCCTATGCGTATTTTAGCTCAATGTCTAAACTAAATGAAACAACCCTTCCTTCCATTGACAAATTCCAAAACGATTTGACGGGTCAAGATTGTCCAGTAGAGGACTATGAACATGCTCAAGAGGCATGGTTAAAATTTGATTGTAAAACGTTTGGCGATTATATGATCGCTTACTTAGAATTAGATGTCATTTTGCTGGCTGATGTCTTTCAGGAATTTCAACGAGTGGCATTAGAAGAAGACAAATTAGATCCTGTCCACTTTGTCAGTCTACCAGCCATGTCCTTTAAATCAGCCTTTAAAATGACTGGTGAGACCATCCATCTCTTACAAGACCCCGAGATGTATAACATATTTGAGCGCGGAATACGCGGTGGTCTCACATTTGTGAATAAACATCACATAAAATCTGAAACAGTAGGTAATGATCATATCCACCTAAAATGCTATGACCAAAATAATTTATATGGCAGTTCACTGTCTAAACCACGACCTCATTCCGAGTTTAGTTGGTTAAATCAAGATGAGCTTGCGTATTACTCCAACCATTCAAACATTCTGAAGATTCCAGATGAAGGTGATTGGGGATATTATTTTGAAGTGGATTTGATTTATCCAAATAGTATTAAAAATAAAAATGCTGATTTCCCACTCGCACCTGAATCTGGTGAAGTGACTGAAGATATGTTTTCACCATTCATGTCACAAATTTATAATAACTTATGAGAGTGTGGACAGCCAAGATACAAACCATGCCGCAAACTTTTACTCACCCAATATGATAAGAAAAATTATCTCGTGCACTTCTGCATACTAAAATTCTATTTAGAAATGGGCATGCTTCTAAAGTCAGTTCACCGCATTATCAAATTTAGACAGAAAGCCTTCCTCAAACCCTACATAGATAGTAACAGTCAAAAACGTGCACTCGCCCAAAATAATTTTGAAAAGGATTTTTATAAATATAAGAATAACAGTCTTTTCGGAAAGACCATGGAGGATGTTAGAAAACGTATGAACTACAAACTAGTCGTTGATGATCAAAAATATCACAAATTGACCTCATCACCTCTTTTCATTGATAGAGACATCATCGATGAGGATCTTGTAGGTGTTAAAATGATAAAATCAGAAGTTGAGTTGTGCAAACCCATCTATATTGGGCAAGCCGTTTTAGATTATTCCAAGTTTGAAATGTATCAACTCTTCTACAAAATATTAAAACCATGCCCTCTCGTAAAAGAGGTTCGCTTGCTGGGTGGTGAAACAGATAGTTTCTTTTTAGGAATTACCACTCAAAAAGATTTAAATTTTAATGAAGTAGGTAAGTCATTAGAAAAATATTTCGACACATCTAACTACAATCCCACTCATCCACTCTATTCCATACAGAATAAAGCCAAACTTGGTTGTTTTAAGGATGAAACATCAGGAAAGGAAATAGATGAAATGATTCTCCTCCGTCCTAAAATGTATTCCATAAAATTAAAAGAATGTGCAGATAGTATTAAGCGTGCTAAAGGTATATCAAAATCCATTGTTCACAAAATGAAACATCGGTCCTATAAGAAGGCCTATAAAAATAAAACTATAACGTTTGTCAATATGACAATCTTAAAATCTCAAGTTCACACTGTGAAAACGCACACGTTCAAGAAACGAGCGCTTTCAGCATGGGAGGATAAGAGGTGTTGGATAGGACATAACACATCTCTTCCACATGGACATTCTGACACAAACATACCTCCACCCAAAAGAATAAAACTCACGCTACCACATTCAGGAGATTATTGACATAATCAACTTTGACTCAGTATTTTGATGTTGCTTTTTGTAGATATACATGGTTGTTTTATGTATCGCATGAGATCGTTTCTTCCTTGTGAATATATGCCTACAGTCAGCCCATTCCCCTATATCTGTGAAAAGACTTTTTCATACACATATTTTTATTTCAATAAACATATCACAATGACTTCACTTTGTTTTCCGAAACACTAAAGTTACGAGGGATTTAGTATCTTTCACATGGATGCACTCTTGTAAACCATTGGTAATTTTGATAGCAATAGAGGGTATAGTTTGTTTGACGACGGGATGATGGAAAATAGATTCAAACATCTTCTCGACTATTCCATATGAAGCGTCTTTATCATGAATGAAATCACGTAAAATGTATTCTTTTTTCTCACCAACAGAAATAGGTAGAATCAAATCACTTTGAATGTAAAGGTGCTGTTCATGTTTATCAAGTGTCATTGGTGTTTCTATACCAATCGTATGCGCAGCAGTAAACACAGTTTGTAGCATTGAAAAACCAAAGAGTTTTTTCAAATTTTTACTCAATTGACATTGAATGTCATCACCCAGTTTCAGAACAACGCGTTGATTTTCAATTGAAAACGAAATGTGGTGTGTCTTTACATCATATTTACTTTTCATCACATGCTTCAACTTCTGTTGTATATAAGGATTTACTACATGAATGAAGCTTTCAACTGTATGATATAGACGCAGCATTATATTGATAGCAACTTTAGATTCTTCATAAGACTGGTAAATTTTCTTGATGCGATCACCATAGATGTCCACCCACCATTCATCATTAACTGAATCAGCTTTAGTGTGATATTCATGAGAAGCATACACCACACCGCTTCCAATAATAGGTGTATAATGTCTCACAAAATGACGCAAGGTTGGACAAAAATAAACTGTAAGTTTGTCATTATATTTCTGAATGACCAACTTATTTTTGTCCGCCATAATATTCTCTCCATACTTCTTACCCACAGCCTCATTTCATCGTTTTACTAACTCAATAAGTGATAAAGGTTGAACACCAAGCTTTTTCAAAATGATGCGTTCTTCACATTCTACAACATCTTCATCAAATATTGTAAATTTATAATGAAATTTGTTGATTCGATTTGAATAAACTTTTTTAACATTTGCAGTAGCAATTGACGTTAGATGTAGTCCATGGCCAAAACCGAGATGTGGATAGAATTCATTATCCAACCTCAGTGTAAGACCTTTAGTAAAAGAATGAAAGCGAAGGAACTGTCTCCCACTCCAATGATAGATAGTAAACTCATAAACTTTCTGATCCTTATTCTTCATGATGGAAGTATTACCACTGTTGAATGCCTTAATAATTTTCTCATTCCCAAATGGTTCATAATAATCTGATTTTATCTGAATCCATTCATAGTTCCACTTTCCATCTGATGTTAAATTGTATGGGAACTGGAATGCATTATTCATCGTTATTCCATCATGGGTGCGAGGAGTCAATATCATTTCTTCCAAATCATTCACATTCTGAATATTGCTATCATAGCAAATGTTGGAAACACCTACTTCCCATTCACCTTCTAGATGTAGTGAGCGATTTAATTCTACTCGATAGTCTGATGGTTTATTATTAGGAAATTTATTCATAGAAGCATTACTGGGTAAGTAAATTAGAAACGAATCTCTATTTTCACTTTCCATACTAATCACATTGGAAAAATATATTAGCATACTTTTGCATTAACTCTTCATTCGGAAATGGAGTGTGATACTTGTCACAGCATCTTTATGAAAAGGAATCAACGCACCAGCATCGTCATAAATTGCAATATCAATTTGTGGGATGCAGTTTGATTTCAGCTTTGTATAATGCACTTTCTTGAAAGAATGCTCAGATAAAATACTGCAGCTTTTTGGCTGGTATGGTATCATTGCTAGCAATGGAGCTTCAACATCTCCCACACGTACATCTTCACCAATATCACATTTCATCAAGGTAGTTGGGAAAAGTATAAAAGGAAGGTACATCGCTCAATTTACTCATTCTTTCATCATGAAGCGCCATCGCTACACCATCGTCAACATTCTCCTTCGCTTCAGACTCTACACCAAAATCGATCTCACAACATTACATCAACACCTTCCAAACAGCAAGTATTACCCGGGCCGACCTCAAATGTTAGTGGTGAAGATGAACAATTCACGGAATCTTCAACTCTTCCCAAATGGAACTGTACAGATTCTCGGCGCCCTTTCTCATTCATCGGCGCAGTCAATGCGCTTAGAGCTACAGAGACTACTACGTCGGATATGGAAGAGGGAGAGGTGTGTGATGTCGAATCTGACTGTGGACAATATGGTGATCTCTACTCAATTGAGTGAAAGTCTATCATTTTTGAAAATTCGTACCAGCAGTTACAATTTGTGTGATGAACCCGAACTTTTTCCTGCAGCTCTCATTAGTTGTTGGTTACCTGTGCATGTGGCAATCTTTCATAATAGTAAAGTGATCATTACTGGACTAAAATCTCATGTACAAGCAAATGTGATCCTAGACTATCTCATCGAGTATGTACGTACCCAGCGGATTGTAAAATAAAAACAATTTTTCCAACATGATGTTTTTATTTCGAATCATGATAGAACTTACAAATCATTTTTTCATTAGAGGATGGATTACATGAAAAGTTTTGAATAACAGATACAAATCGAGATACATGTAAACGTTTTAAGATGAAGTACAGAAGCACCACACGTTGATGAAAGTGGATGTTGTAGTATGCGTTCATTTCGCTGATATTGACGCGTATGTTTTCTCAACCACTGCTGTGTTGGTATATTTGGTGGTTGAGCAAGAGAGTCAAATAGTTCACCACGTCGGTCTTCTCCAATAAAGATCGCTTTCCAATGCTCACCGCCTAAATTCTGCGAATAAGTGTTTAGCACAATAAAGATGGGATAGTGATTTACTGCAGGTGGTAAGGTATCGAGTGAATAGACATTATCGAAAGCTTTCAACGTCGCTTCGTCTGCATTACGCTGCACTTTAGTCTTAATATCGTCAGCAGTCAACCAACTCATTAACGATTATACTGAAGAATCACGTCACAATACTTTGTAATTTCAATATTTGAATCGAAGACTGCATAAATTAATACATTGATCGTCTCAGGTAGTGTTCTTTTGAACGTCAAATCCAAACGAATATTATGAGGCACGTTCGCTTGACGATAGGGTGCACTAATATCGCTGTCAGCAGTCAAATCAAATGCATAAATAGTATATCCACTCTTAAACCCATTCATAGTGAGTCCGTTGGTGTCATCCGTATTGTAAAAGCCAAAGACATCCATAAAATCAACATAACTGCGCATAAATTGATCCGCAGCAAAATCTGGTTTGTAGGGTGGACCAGGATGACTCACATCATTTACACGTAAAGCAATTTCACTTAACTGATTGTGTTTAAAATTGAAAGGATTCTTCTTTATATTACCATTAAATGCATCATTTTCAACCATTGCCACCATGAGGAGCTTCGGCGCTTCCGATGGAAAGAGGCCATCTTTCATGAAACTCTTTTGATCTTTCGGAATTGTAAAGGTCAGAAGCTTTGTATGCTGAACGGGGTAAATGGCATTTTGGCGGTTAAGACCTTCAGCATGTCCTCTAATGACACTTGGATTCGGTACTACTCGACGAATGTAAAGTGCAATATCTTCCACATGAATTCTAAAATTGTCAATTTTACCAAATGCATTCAGCGCAAATTCAGGCTTATTCAATGTCAGCTTCAGTCGCATGCTGGTATTACAGAGTAAAAACTTTGACTGTCTAAAGAAGTCTAAATTCAGCGGACCATATAGCTGACATACTCTACTATCTTTAATCATAGCAGATCGCTTTACAAAGCCACTGTTTTGTTTCAACATCAAATTTTCCTGCTTCATCTCTGTACTATCCCATGGCTTCCATATGACTTTTTTGTGCTGCTGGATGAAACTGATACATGATTGAAATATGATTTATAGGGATAATCGCTTTGACCACCTTCCACCTGCTGCTCTCCAATCGTTAGAGAAACATCGCGAAGTAATGTAGTCAATGGTAAATTGTTCAGTCCAACTTTATGTGTATCATCAATAGCAGTTCCATCTGCTTGCTGAATTCTAAACCTCAAATCAACCATCGCGTAACTCAAATCTATGTAGTCATCACTACTATCATGAATAACAAATTCAATGGGGCCAGCATTCTCAGCTGTTCGAGGAATATAATCTACAATACTTGAACTAAGAATATCTGTCTGTATGGCTTGTTGATCAAACAAACAAAAACCGGAAGTTTTACACTCCATGATTAGAAGTTATGGCAGCGTCGTCGTTTAGCGCCTGATGAATGATTAGAGCCTCTGCGACGTTTGCGTGAATGCCTTTTGACTGAAGATCGCGCCTTACCAGCTCCCCGATGTTTCCTTCTTCCTTTATTCATTCGCTTAGGCGATTTCTTTCCTTGAGTAACACCAGCAAAGGTCTGCTTCAATGTTTTTAAACCGCGTTCCTTCCCACGATTCAACAAACTGCTCTTAAAACTTCTACCTCTGGAAAGATCACTAGCAACATCACCAGCAAAGCCAACGGCATTACTTAAAGCATTTCGTTTTAAAGATCTACCGACATTGGATATGAGAGGTGCTACAACAGATTTCAGTGCATCAAGTATGCTACCTCCACGTTGGCGGCGAGCGCCGATGTAAATTTGTCCTCCACCACTTACATAGGAGGGTCGTGAATAAAATGAGGCAGTTGGATTCATAGCTCAAACCCTAAACATTGTTAGTTACAACTTTGCATGAATCACTGTCGATCACTTAGATGAAAGATGTCGGCACGACGCATCCAAGAGTTCATACTTGAATGATAACCAGTCCATTTAACAAGACACCATTCTTCACCTTGCCGTTTTTTACATCGAATGATTTTCTCTACCAAATATGTTTCACTTTCAGTGACTACCTCAATCTCATCGCGGTAAAAGCTACCCTCAATTTCTTGATTATCGTAATCTTTCAACTTGTAGGTGGTGGGAGAGTCTTTTTGATTAATCCTTGATACTGTAAATACCTCCTCTGTCCAATTCGGAAGGTACCCTTTAGCAAAAACACTTTTCACTTTTGAGATACGAACTTTATCGCCAATTTTCACATCACTTTTCACATGAGTGCGTTTACGTAGGAATGATTCGCGCACTTTATCTACATTGTCAGCATTTACATCTACTGGTCTGAGTCCAATAGAACGATGGATAGAGTGATTGTAGGCATGCAGTGTATCTTGTAGAACCTTTGTCCAATTTTGTGTCAAGTTGGCAGTAAAATGTCGCCACAAGCGATTTTTAATGTGCGATTAAAACGTTCAACGAGAGCAGCTTTATAAGCACTCTTTACACTAAACAACTCAATGTCATGCCTCTCAAATAATCTTCTCACATGCTGATTTTCAAACTCTTTTCCTTGATCACTCTGAATTCTTTTAGGAATGCGACCTTCTCGAAAAATTGTTTGGAATGCTTTTGCTACTCCTTTCTCTTCTTTAGTTTTTAAAGGTTGAGCCCACGCATAACGCGAGAAAATATCAATGACGGTTAAAATAAAATTATTGCCCGAGTTATGTTTTGAAATGGAGGCAACATCACACAAATCTGCTTGCCACTGTTCATCGATGTCATGAACAATATAATGGCGGGTGCGGTACTTCTTTTTCGCTTGTTTGTGGAGTGTATAGGTAGCCTGACCCTTCAACCATCGTTTCACTTGTGATTGTGGAAGACCACTCGCTTTTGATAATTTCTTGATAGATGCAAATCCTGCTGGATGTTTTACATCATAATAGATTGACTTCAAACGTTCAGTCGATGACGACTGACTCTTTTTCCTCCTTCTCATCTTTTTGCTTTCTTGCCTTTCTACATTTACAACAACTGCAGCATTTAGCTTTAGCGGTTTTGCGATCGTGTTCACATTGCTTAGGGGTTTCATTGTGAGAGCTGGCGCAGCAAGTGCAAGTGACAACGACATTCACCTCTGGCGGTTCATTACATGGCAAGCAACACATCTGCTTCATATTAATAGTCTGAGAACATGTATTTCTTGGGAGGAGCTGTTTTACGTTTTCCTTTTACTAGTTTTAGTGGTGGCGTAGATCTACGTCGAGTTCTTCCTCTTGTTTGCTTAGTGAGTGTGGGAGGGGATGTAGCAGGTGACGTCTTAAACCAATTTGTTGGCATTTTCATCGTCTGAAGCATTGGAGCAGTAGCCACTGTTGAATCAAGTTCTTTCAATGTGTCATTATTCAAAGCAAATTTTGGCACATTATGCTTTTTCAATAGTTTAACAAAATATGACTAACCAGGTGGAACATAGCCCTGACGGCGCTTTCTATGTGTCGCATACTGAATCAAGACTTCATAACGTGAAGCATCAATCACTTTATTTTCATCTGTAATGATTTCTCCTCTATCATTTACATTGAGATGGGGTTCAATACTGTTGAAAAGAGATATGGCATGTGCGCGAGATGCTAAAGGTGTAGCAGTCGATACAGAGTCACGCATCTTATTCTTCAAATTTTTCAATTGCTCAACAGTTTCCGATTGTAATAATACAGCACGATGTGGATCTTTGATGTGAACATTTTGCTGATAATCTATTTCTTTCCTATACATTTGATTTGCAAGAGGTTGCTTTACTTGCTGCATGGCAGTCAATTGTACATATTCATCTTGAGGAATAACAATCATGCGAGAATAAGAACTCATAGTTTGTAGATAATCATGGGAGTTTTCAAAATATCACTTCGAAATCTAAATTCTTCCGGACACTCTTGCGTAAAGTCAATGAATAAGTAACCGTGTGGTTTTTCAGTAGCTGCTTGAAAAATTTCAACTAAGGCTTTTGATCCTCTGGGTGCAACTTGTCACGCTAAAATTTCAAATTGACTTTTATCTCGCGGATTCTTGAAAATAGCATATTAGTGTGTATTCAGGTTTCGTGTACGAGCTTTTTTTCCATCAGGAAACAAATTTTGTGTGATATAGATGATAAAGCACCTTTTATGATGTGCTGCGCGAGTGAACATATCTGTAACATCTTTTGAATTCTTACTTTCTTTTAATAAATCATCCAATACAACAACTTTATTAGACTGAAGTTTATCCACTGCAATAATTCCTTCATGTCGAATAAAGTTGCGACTTTGCAATTCCTGAAACAGCGACGGTTGATAAATACCATAACACCAAATCAGTCGATTGATAGGTTCCTTAAACAACTCCCTTCTTTTATCCAATAAATTCAGCGTGAAAACAGTTTTACCTGCATGAGATGGACCTGATACAGTCAGAACTTTATCACATTGAAGTCTGAAATCCATTATAATACTTTGAGATTCAACATTTGCATAATTAACGTCTAGAGCCAAAGATATTACCCAATACGTTGCCCACGATAGGAGCTAGCATCGGTAGTAACGCTGGAAGGAAACCGCCCTTTTGTGTTAGAGTTGCCCTCTTTCTTTGAAGGGTGACTTTAGGATTGGAGATGAAACGCAATTTCGTAGCATATCGCTTAAGTAACTTTCGTTGTTTTGGTGCTAATTTCTTCGTCCTCAACTTCCTCACATGAGAAATAATTTCACGAATGAATTTATCGTTAGCATGTCGTATAGCATTGTATCTCTGATTTGCTTTCATTCGTCGGAGAGCTTGAATGGCTGAAGAAAACTTTGAAGACTTTTGACTTTTACGTTTCGTCATTTTACGTTTCGCCATTTTCCGTTTTAGTCTTTGCTAAAACCTGTCTTTACCACATTTGCATAGGTACTAACTATTGCGACATAAGTGACACTCGAAATGAGCAATATCACAGTGGTTACATTTGCAAAGTTGAATGCAATTACGTATGAAACAGCGTTGACAAAAAGCATGCTTACATCTCTTGAAGATGCGCTTTTCATTCCATCCTTTCGCTTACATACATCGCAACACATAGTTTTACCGTTACTGATGTCTATAGCAAGTCTTTTTGAAGATATGAATTTGCTAGCCTTTTCTAAATAATAGACGCATGTGCAGAAGGAATATACTTCGAGAGTGAGCAGACATAGCTCGAAAACCAGTTGTGCTACAATCAAGTACCACTGCATTTTCAATTTTTCTTTATAGAAAGTTGAATGTGAATATCTGAAATCGCTTCAATCACTAGACTGCTGCCATGATGGTTAAATGCGTTAAGACGTTCAGCAATTTTTATCATATGTCTTTTAAAAAATTCTTCGGGGTGATCTACCACTTCCATTGAATAAGAAGCAAAATGGAAAGAGCGACTTTCCACCTCTTCCTTTCCAAAATGACTAAACTTAATTTTCGCAACTAATCGCGCCATGACAATGCTATCAGAGAATGTATTCATTAATTCCAGAAATAGAGTGCTAGCATCATCGACCACTGTTTCGATGTCGGTCTCATCTTTAGGAAAATTTATCACATAATCTTGAACAGCTCCTTTTAAACTTTGCCTATGAAAATGTAGTGTTCCGCAGTCGTTTGAGAAAGACATGATCGCCCTTTATCTAACCCATCCATTGCATGAAAGCAACAACTCTTCTCATAGTAACATTTATTGAATAACGGTAACAAGCATGCATTATAAATCAATTGTTTGAAAGAGATAAAATAGATACAGCTGGTAACTATCATACAGCGAGCAATGATAACCATACAGGACTTTGGCAGTGTTGAGGTAAGGAGGAAAGAAGCATTGGTTATGAACGTAGCTACTACAACGAACAGACAAAATAGGAACAGACAAATCCTTAAAACGTTTCGTGACTTCATGATAATGTTGATTCACTCTACTATCCCAAGGTGGGAGCAAAATGTCTTCAATGATTAGATTGGGAAATACTTTCCTCTCCTTACCATGATTATTACAAAAGATGCGTATAACATTGAAAGCAGCTAACCATCGTTTAAAGTCAATAAGAAGAGCACTGTCACAAGAAAAGCCATAGTCTTGCAAATATTTCAGATTAAGTCCATGAATGTGTTTTCTCGCCCATTGATCAACATTGGGATCGCAGTTGGCATGTTGATGATAGACACTAACAATCTGATATGTCCAATTGTTCATAGCAATAGCCCTGAGCTCCTGTACAGGTTCACCCTCACAATCCATAAAAATGATGATAGAAGCCTAAAACGGAAATTTACACATCTAAGGAAACGTTCTATAACATATTACAAAATGAAGAATTACATCGATGCTTTTCACGACAAAATACACAAATGGTATGATGGCAACGAAGAAGTAAAATGTATCTAATAAGACCACGTCTACGACACTGAAAGCACATAAGCGAATTGTCATAGGGTAGAGTTAGGAAAGGACCAGTAATTCTCCTTCTTTGATTTGCGTTTTGAGGCAGCATTCTTCTCCGACTTGCACTTCGTACCTCTGCTGTTAAGGATTTGATCAATTATGTCGTCCACGTTGGGTGGTTTTGGAATATATAGGATGGATTCCATATGCATGGAGAGAGAGGCTATTTTATTATCCTTGTGCCGACCATAATATAGCCCATTCACTTTGAAAAGGATATCCCAAGTACCTTCTCCGAGCTCGTCGCATGTGATGGATGTTGAATGATCTCCCTCCATGTCATCTCTCGCCTTCCACTCTTGAGCAAGAGGAGTAGGAATGTCCATATTTAATGTCACGTACTCCTCAATAATATCAAGTTGGCGGCGAATGTACGGACTCACGGGGATCAGTATGTAGTCCCCATACTGATTGCGCATTATCTTGACATCCGTGGAAGGGAGCATTCCCGTTTGGATTACTACGCTATTATCGTCATAACGCAAGACTTGTTTAAATTTACGCTGTAGCGGTGTAGGATTATGTACCTTGGTTGTTTCTTCCACTGGCCTCAGTTGTAGATGATCTGATCGTAGCGAACCTTGTAACGTTTGACCGCCATTTTGTCCTACTAGTGCAGCAGATGGAGTAGATGCCTGAAAATGAAAAAGATTGTATTAAGTTTACGTTCAAGGGAGGAGAGGGAGGGAAGTAGCGACTTACCATTTTAGTTGGATAATAGAATAGAGAGAGAGAAAATGTGCGTCCGTCACTCGTGTGACTCAACGATGGAATGATTCTCACTGTGGAAGGCTCGCTATTTATATAGAAATGCTTGATTATCATTGGATGACGATCCTCATTGGACAATAACATCAAGCTGATTCCAAATCTGAAATCCGTTTTCCCATCCGCTGCTTCGTTTTGGCGCTGGAGTTGTTTCTTGGGAAATTTTAACTCTGTCGTTTTTCGTCAATCTCACAAAATCTTAAATGGCGTCTCACATCTAAACGAAGACAGATATGAACAAGCCGTTTCTTTCAGTGAATTTGTCTCACTCTTAGCTTTCAAACGAGCTATTGCACGATTTTCTACGATCACTAGAACCGAAATTGGAAGATCGGTGCCGGGGGGGGGGGGGGAGGTCGGTGAAATTTGATGGGAACTGTTGTGGTAAAGGTCCCAGGTCTAAATGCGACACTTTGGAAAATTTTCAAAATTTTGTCCATACAAAGTCACTCTGACACTTAGGATTTTTTCAGGTGACCTCCGACGTGAAATCTTGTAACAGCTCTAACTTTTGAACGGCTGGTCCGATTGACTCGCAACAAAAATGTCGCCGAGCAGTTTTTTCTCCTCTTTCAAACGAGTATCTATAAGACAAAATCCATCCACTAGAACCAAAATTAGAAGATCGCTGTCGGGGGGGGGGGTCAGTGAAATTTGATGAAACAAACTTTGGTCAGGGTCCCAGGTCGAAATGCGACACTTTAGAAAATTTTCAAAATTTTGTCCATACAAAGTCACTCTGACACTTAGGATTTTTTCAGGTGAGCTCCGACACCGACATTCCACCCTTCCAACCTGGCCGGCACACCACGCCAACCTGGAGAGCGCATCACAAACCACCTCTCGCTACGTCGTCGGGCCAGAGGGGGGGACGTCAGACTCGAAGCAACACGGTGGCGGACCACGACCAACTCGTCTGACAGGAGGGGGGGACGTCAGACTCGAAGCAACACGGTGGCGGACCACGACCAACTCGTCTGACAGGAGGGGGGGACGTCAGACTCGAAGCAACACGGCGGCGGACCACGGCCGACTCGTCTGACAGGGGGGGGACGTCAGTGACGGCGGCCATATCTTGCGCGGTCCAGTGGTGGAGTTTTACTTACTACTTTCATTACGCTATCATTTAGTTAAAGCTTCATATTATTCACAGCGTCTTACATCTTGTAACAGGTTCAGTAAAATAAAAGAATTGCAGCAGTAGTTCCGAGCATCTACTGAGTTACTGTGGATGTTGTAACCGCATACGAAGCTGTCAAAGCCATGTTTAAGAAGTTGCCGATAGTTCTATAGAAGAATGATAACCGACTTGATTTCAAATAATTTTTCAATTGATGTATAGACAAAACAAATAAAATTCAAATTAATATGAGTATTGTTGTCGGATATATGCATTGAAATTCATTTTGTACACTCGCTCGATGCCTGAAATTCTGAACGCAACTGCCCGGTGGTAAAAATTTCATCGGGCCGATGCATGAAATCTCGTTTCGGCATCGCGGCGTCGATTTCCCATAAAATCGATGCCTTGCCGATGCCCGAGAATTCGTCTCGGCATTGCACCTGATATTCCGCTCTATTTCCGATATCGGATTTTGGCCGATTAATCACTACATATGCGGTATCCCACCTGTTTTGTCGCTCTATTTCCGATATCGGATTTTGGCCGATTAATCACTACATATGCGGTATCCCACCTGTTTTGTCGCTCTATATCCGATATCGGATTTTGGCCGATTAATCGCTACATATGCGGTATCCCACCTGTTTTGTCGCTCTATATCCGATATCGGATTTTGGCCGATTAATCGCTACATATGCGGCATCCCACTTGCTTTGTCGCTCTATATTCGCTATTGGACTTGAGACGATAAGCCGATTAATTTACAATCTGAATCACTCGTATAAAAATTATACCGCTAACTACACACGCTTTTCCTAGTCCTGAACTACAACCTGTGCTAGGCCAATTAACAATTGTTGAAAACGAAGACAGCATTCATTCAATAACATCATATTACAAAAAATACATGTATGAAATCTAGAAATAGCGCACTACACAATCTGTATCAACAATCATCTGGATTTCTATACTAAAACTAAAAATGTTCGGATAACAAGTCCAATGTGATTTTAGGCGAAATTGTTCGATTCAACTTCTCCTCCAGAACATCTCGTCCTTCCAGTGCAGGCTCTGCGACTCCTAGCTCGTTGGTGTGGCAGGCAATTGCTTCCACCCGCAATGGCTTTGGCAAAGAGAACTTGTTCGACCAGGACTGTCGCCTCCTCCTCCCACTGCCGCGATCAGTTGCATCCTTCAACATTTTCTCGATCACCTCTTCAATCGTCTTCTCATTCCCAATTTTCTCTTCTCTTAGGGAATCTAAAAATAAAGATGCGAGGAATTAGTAGTGTATGGTAATGAGTAACGAATGTTTGTTTCCAGTGGGAAACACAGAAAATACATTTAGATAAACCTTGCTGCTGAGTGATGTCTTCGACGGGCTGGCTGGTGTTACCCGACCCCATCCCGCGGATAGGGGCGTCTTCGATAGACTTACCGCTGCTTTGTATCATAAAAAGAACAATGCTGCATGCGGAAAACTACATGTACTCGTATGTGACAGTAATGAAAGAAACTTTGTGGTCTACTGTAATGTTTGTTAATTCGTCGCGATGACATGAACTTCTAAACAAATAGATGAACATGCATTATACTCGCACACACCGGTACTTATACATATATACTTCAGTTGGCCAGTCTGATCGGGAGCGAATTTATGTTTTCAGAAGACATAATGTGCAAGCTCCGCTTTATTTTTATGGTCGATAATAATTTACAATAGAAGCAATAACCAGTACTTTGGCCTTGAGAGGGCGCTGCTACATGTAGAGTAACAATGGCACGAATGCATGCACATAACTAACACTAACATTTAATACAGATCAGGAGTGAACAGGACTTAAAAAATTTCACTTATGATTGGGCAACTGACCAGTTCATGACTACTATTTATCGGAGGTTCAATGCATTCTGAAACAGAAATATTGTTTGAGTACTATTTTTTTACAACTTGTTTCAGAATGTAAATATCGTAACGAGATTGATCGATCATTTTTCATCAGTTCAAGGCATTGAATATAGAGCTTAAGCAATTTCATTTTTTTAACTTATTAAATATTTGAATAAACTTAATCCATATCAAACCTTGTGACATGAAAAGACGTGCCAAGTTTACAAGTTCCATGAAATGAAAAATCATTGAATAAGATGAAAATTTAAAGAGATTCAATACTTAATATTTGATGAATGCTATCCTCTGCTATGATGAAGACTGACAAAATCAACATTTCGCATACTTTTAATCGTCTGCATGCGGTTCCAGAGTCCATAAGCTATAACTCTATAGATTCTTAGAGCAAACTTAAACGATTCTACTTATGCTTCGTAGACATCAATAGGAAATTTGAAAATGTCTTCATAAACAGTTTTAATGCATTCTATTCAAAAATATTGAGCTATTCATTTTTGCTATAGATCAGACTATCTACTATTTACTATGGTCAGGCAAGGAAAAAGAAAATTCCAAAAGATTTTATCACTCCTCCAGTTAATTGACCAATCTGAAAAATGAAGTGTTGTGATTAAAAATAGCCGGCGCTTAGTGCCACTGACACTTCTGTTGGGCTTTGATAAAACATCGCTTCGATGCCCAAGCTTAAATAAGCACTATACCGGCAATAAAACTGAGTTCTTTATGAAGTATTCAGACATTTGGGAGCTCGTGTTTTGGCGGTTGCTGCCTGGGCAAAAAACACGAGCTGCCAATTTATGAAAACAATTCGGAAAATTGTCCACCCCTGTAGTTCATAAAATTCAATCCTAAATTTCTGACTATTCAGGTAACGATATTGATAGATCATTTTCATCAGTTCAAGGCATTGACTATAAAACAGAAAAAGATTGGAGTAGCACGATTACTGTCCAAGACCACCAGATACATCGATGACTTCCAATTACAAGCGCTTGGACAAAATTATTCCAAGTATTTATCCAGATAGCTTAGAAGCTAACAGATGCGTACTTGATAATAAAGAAGCAGATTATCTTGACGTTAAGCTGAAAGTTACCAGCACTGGCCTTAAGACTCCTGTATATCACAAAGTGGACGACTTCAACTTTCCAGTAACACTTTTGACATCTCCTGAGAATGCACCACAAAATTGGAGTTAACGTTTTCAGCAGTCAGCTCATATGGTCGCATCTGCTCCTCATTAGAAGATTTCGTCATGAAATCGAAGAAAAGTTTCAGATTACTAAGATCAAGAGGATAAAGCAGCAAGGAATTACTAATATCCGCAGAAAGAGCACTGCATAGACATGACAAGATTTTGAGAAAATTCGGACTTTATGCCGATAAACAAACTACTGCACGCTTTTATGATGATCGAAACCTTTAAGCAACGAACATATGGCAAGATGCATGATTACAAATCCTTCAACACAACAAATTTATCGACTTTGACATGAACTACCGATTATGACTACATGTATGAAAGATTCCGGATTCCTTGACTCCAGACTTCCGTACACTGTCCTTTTGCCGATTGTGACAAACCTTTCTTGCTTGTAATGCCATAGCAGTTTCGATTATAATTTTGTAATTATTTACATATTTATTTTCAATTCAATTATCTTTTATCATGTCATTTTCCTTTATTCTGATTTTTTTCCGCTATTGGTTCATTATCATCGCAGTTACTTATTTATTTTCAATTTAATTATTTGTTATGTGATTTTTCTTCAGTCTGAATAGTTACCGCTATTTATAATTAATTTTCTTTCATTTTCATCGTACATTTTATTTACTGTTTCATTTGCATTAGCATTTAGAGTCAGTGTCATTGAGTCTGTACATGATGGATGCGCAGGGTCCCACTCAAGCAGGTCTGAGCGTTCAGGATTTAGGGGCCGAAACGCGAATCCTGGCCGAGTTCCTTCCGAGTTCTTAGACACGTTTTGCTGAACTTTTGAATGATTCTTAACATCTGTAGAGAACGAACCATGCGTCCTTGTCAGGATTTCATAACTTTGTCTTCATCTTACTCTCAAACACGTCTATCTTCGTAGGAAGATAGTTTCTATCACAGCAGGGAGACTTAGTCGGCAGATGACGGATCTGTGCGGTGTCAATTTTCAAATATATGCCATATATTGAATGATAGTAATGATATGCTATAATATTCATTAAATCATCGAAATTATCAAATTACATTACATACGTGTACTTATATAACATGATTATAACATATTTTAGTTATTATATTGCATATTATAATTACTAGTATATCATCGTTGCATTATATTTATATCACATCATTTTTGCAAATTATGCAATTATATCACTTAAATTTATAATGTACTGTGTTTTTACTTTGCATTGAATTTTCAGACTTTATTATAATTAACAATTAACAAAAAGAATATTACAAAGCTGATTACAAGAATGCTACAAGCGGTACATTGATGATATCATCATGGATCCGTTTTACAAGGATGTGAAAATATTTTCTAACATAATTGAAGTGTTTAACTCGATTGACAAGAACATTCAGTTCACTATAGAAGTCCCTAGGGATAATTATATTAACTTTCTAGACCTAAGCATATCAGTGAATGGCAACCTTAAATACAAATGGTTTAGTAAGACATGTCATTCAGGCATAACTCTACATAGAGATAGTTGGCTTCCAAATAAAGTAAAAAATAATTTTCTCAAAAACAGTATAAAATACATTGATGATCGCAGTTCTGATGTATGTGTGTAGCGCCATTGGTCCTAAATGCAACTGCAAAAGCAGATATCTAGTTTATTGTTTTAATTACTTTTGGTGCAATGACCTCCATGTTGGACAAAGTTGTCGACCTTTCAAGTTGCGCTATCAAGAGCACGAACGTAGTATTCGCAACAGAGATTCTAAAAGTGCTTTGAGCGAGCATCATCTAAAATTTCATGCTGATAGAGAGATGGAAATATCTGACTTTAGTTGTGAGATCCTTATTCAACAATTTAATGCGATTAATGGCTGAAGCACGCTTCATAGCGATGAAAATGCCAAAACTTAATAGACGTCATGAACAAGTTTAATGAGTTGCCACAACTATGCCTAATCAGTATTTAAGGATCCTTCTACATTTGTACGCCACCCTTGAGACTGTCTTCGGACGAAACGCGTCGGGTGCTTCTTTTTAACTTATTGGAATAAAAAGTCGTAAATAGAAGGGAGTGACTTCTTTATTTTCAATTATTTGGAAATTACTTATCTTGAATTTATGAATATGATTGAATAATTATATCTATAACATAAATAATAGGCCTACATTTATCATTGATCACGTAGGCCATCACAGAATCGAGAGTTTCAAATAATATTTCATCTGCACTTTTTATTATTTTTGAAATAGCCTCTGGCTTTTACAGGAACTAAAAAAATGCGAGATTTTTGACGCAACCTGTCGAGATTCTTTAGCGAGACTGACAAAGCAACATTTACAAAAATATCAAGATTGTTTAAACCTAATATTGGTAACGAGAATATAGACATGTAGGCCTACCGTATACACTGTACATGTGAAAATGCAATGTAGAATGTCATAGAATATGCACAAGGCCAATCAAAACAACCTAATCTTGGGGAGTGATATGTCACATCACAGTATCAACGTTGAGTCAAAAATTTCGTGTTCTTTATTCTTGTGAAAGTCATAGGTATTTTTTTTAGAAAAATTAGGATTTTCTAGCTACGAATAACTTTCCTTCAAGATATCCTTGAAAATCTCTCATCATGTGAATTATGTGATAAATGGTGTTGAAACATAGAATACACATTTTTTATGTTTGGATAAATGATGAAGCCATCAAAAAGCCCTGTTATTTAAGTCTGAACCCTAGGGCAAATCAAAATGTTTATCACATTATTTCATAATATTAAATGTTATCTAAATGCTGCAATTTCCATTTCGCAAATAAATGAAGGCATACATCTTTAGTTTTCATTTCTATAGCAGAAATATTAAAAAATACTTCGCAATTACAATTGAAGAGAAAGGAAATTAGGCTATCTAATTATCAAATCATTTTTCTATTGTATAGTATTTTTATTTAAAAATTGGCTTGAGTAAACCTACTACCCATGCAATCACATCCTTCGCATGCCTGAAGTCAATTTATGTATAGCCTACATATCTTTGGAAAAAATGTAAAATTAATTAATGAAGAATCCAGTAAAAAGAGTGGAGAAAATTTGATTTGATACATGATGTTTAAGTTAAGAATAATTCACACAATCTAGCCGAAAGTTTTACTTACTTTGTCTGGTTTTCCTAGTCCAGAGACAACCACCTGCCAAACTCGATGTTCAAGCATATTCAGGCACAAGCCTCGAAGATACTCCGCACAAATTGATCAATCTAAAATGGCAACAGCCGGTGGTATGTACTCGTAATTGAATGAGGAATATAAGATATTTATTTTCATGTTTTAACACATCATTAATTGTGAATAAATAAAAATGCATGTACATTGTAGGCCTATATAGCAATTAGGTAAGAGTGCATAAAAACTATTATTGATATATGCAAAATAAAAAATTGTCAATCCATTATAATTGGTGAAATTAGTTTCAGTTAAATCGTCAAGAAAATCACAGAACATATGTGCTAGGGAACAACATTTGTAATATCACGATGTATGATAGGTTTAAACCTCCGAATTTTGTAGGCCTATGGAATACATGGAAGGAGTCTGTGCTTTTTCAAAAGTTCTCTTTAATATGTGATTTAGATCGACAACGCATTCAATTAAGCTACTGCATCACAGCATTTCAAATTAGAAATACATTAGACCATAATTCTTATCTTGATGACAACTGAACAAAGAAAGAAATTCACATTACACCTAAATTAATCATTCTAGGTGCATTGACTGCTTTAGTGTTGTTTTGGGAAAAGTCAAGTTGATCTATTTTACATCAGCTCGATATATTTCAATAGCTCAGCGCTATCTTCAGGAGCAAAGGATTACAAGAATGTTTATGGTAGTGATCCAAAATAATAGTGTTATTCTATATGCGTGATTTCTGATTTCTTTGTACATTTTGAATCACTTGTATGAATATTCTTGAAATCCCTTGCTCCTTGCGCTGAGTTACTGAAATATGTTGAGCTGATGCAAATCATCAACTTTACGAAGATGACAGCAATGATTCTAGGGATTTTCGATTGTAAACATCTGAATGAATTCTTTTGACGATACTCGTACCGGTATGCATAAAGTTCTTATTTCATTTAATCACATTAAAATATGAATTAGCATGCTGATACTTACATGTTGCGACGAAAGTAATCGACACAAGAACATGAGAAGCATTGAACTCGAAACACTAAGTTGAGAAACCAAACGACATTGACTATGGAGATAATACAGATTGTTCTGCTCTGCTGATTTCTACCGATGTTCATTTGATAGATGTATCAATCTCCAATTGAAGCTATCGGATGAAAGGTTGCCTTCTTTCAAGGAATTCTTTACCATGTTGCATAATTTAATCCATGTGTCACTAAATTTGATATTGTGCACGATAAAATAGGCAATACTGAGACACGCTGGTCTCTGAAGACAGATGAAGGATAGCAGTGGCGTGCGTAAAGTCCACAACATTAGTGCCGGATCACTGCTATATTTGACGCAGCATCATATCATCATGTGCGTTGCTCGCTTGTGTGACTGCAAGTGAGAGTCAGCGTCATCGATCCATCTGTAGCTGTCGGCAGGCGAACCCGGACAAAGACAAATGCTGCCGAAGCATGGAGCGGGATGGAATTAGTCTGCTAAAGCGAGAAGGGCGGGGAGATTGCGCAACGGAACCTGTCTGTGTAAAAGCTTTCAAAATCACATCACATGCGCAGATTTCAGATCCGAAGATACTACTGAAAGCAAAATGAATATCTTTTATAATTGGTTACTTAGGTTGTCATCCAAGGTAATGAAATCATTCGGAAAGGGAAAGCTGCAGAGTTGATAGAAAAACACGCAAGCATACAAAAAGATAATTTATTTCATTTGAAGACTTAATTGTGAAATGCGAATTTCTTTCTTGTGAGATTTAAGTGACAGTTTGCAATGCAAAAACACACTGTCGTTTTTTTTGAGACTACAATTTTTTACATCGCATCGAATGTATCCAAATGCATAGATGAGAATATAAGAGAGATTAGAGCGAACAAGGGGAAAAGGAGAAAAAAGGAGAGGGATATGAAGAAGAATAAGTGGAAAATAAAAAAGACACGGAGTGAAAGAAAAGAGAAAAGGGGATCGAGAGGAGAGGATCGTGGAACTGGAGGATAGAGATGAAAGAAATTGGGATAGCAGCTGAAGGAATTGGGATGTCTGAGTTGGGATTTATGAAGACAATGGGAATAGGAAGAGGAGAATAATTGATGAGAGAATGAGTGAATTTTCCGTCATACAAATTAAACCTATGAATTTTGAGTTTGGAAAGAGACCAATCGCATTATCGAGACATTACTAGACATTTATGAATTTAAGTGGGATAAGATGATAAAATGATGGGCAAATGATATGGGAATTCCATGTCAGATCCCATCAAACGCCCATATGGTCTGATGGTGGGATGACGATCGCCCACGCAATATCCATGAGCAATGATGGGACCTCACTGTTACCATGTACGTTTTTCACTGTGAGACTTGATATCGATATAGGCTATCATCGGAAATAGGGCGACAATTCGATATCGGCAAATGAACGACTTATAGACATGATATCGATATGAGAAGCATCGGAAATAGGGCGACAATTCGATATCGGTCGATGGACTACAAATCGCTCACTTTTCGATTATGAATTGATCGGAAATTGCACGATTTCACGATTGAACGATTTCTCGATGCTGAATCGAGAAAACGCTTTGAATCCGAGCATTTTCCGATCAATTTTTACCACCGGGTGGAGTCATTTGAAGCGCTCCACACTTCCTATACGATTTACTCATATTTTTGATATTCAGCTAACGATGCAACGGCTCTGATGGATGCAGAAAACACAATGTCTAGCCTTGTGTTATCAGTTGCATTGCCATTAAGTTGTCCAAAGTATCCTCGAACAGCTGGTGGTTTTAAGATCACCCGAAAAGATCAAATCAAGCGATGAGTGATGTTAAATGAATGTACGCTCATCTTACAAACGGTTCTTACCTTCCATTCAGAAAATTTGAGAGCGCATTCTAAAGACGTGGATGCTGCAAAAAATGTACCCCATTTTATACCAGATAGGCAGAAAATTTCATAGCTGACCCTGGAAAATAGACTGTTATGGAATTTTCTCTTAAATGATGCAAAGTCCATAAAAATGAAATGTCCGAATCTCGAGACATCTGTTTTGGATCAACAGTGTGTGAGCGTTGACCTAACTGCCGACAATCAGTTCTGCCCATAGAAATAAACTGTTTATCAGAAGTTAGCAATTTTATCTTTTTAGTTGTCTGTTTATTGTTGTCAATTTCTATGGTTCTGCCACACGTTGCCAACCACAGACAGTCTTCGTAAAAAAGTGTCGTTGGCCAAGCGGCATTCCAAGGCTTGTTTTAAAGAACAAGAGGACAGATCACCATCAAAAAAAGTGGAAAACAGTTACAGCAAAAAAAGGAAAATAATTTTGTGACAATAAATTCGATGCTTCAGAGCACTAAGAGATAAAAGATAGAGGCATCGGACAAAAAGAAACACACGAGGGAATAGAAAACATTAATATGATGTAGAACTATCGAGCCGGAGTTGATAATACTGCAGGAAAGCACATTTTGTTCTGCTCGAATTAGATTCATTGGCACTCAAGTTTTCGGTCTAAGACCTTCGTCTGTTGCAGAAATAATGTGATCATCAGATTAATGCGACTACCAATTATTCCTGCAATT
The DNA here is from genome assembly GCA_907163375.1 of Prostheceraeus crozeri. NCBI lineage: Eukaryota > Metazoa > Platyhelminthes > Polycladida > Euryleptidae > Prostheceraeus > Prostheceraeus crozeri. Next base: position 72,930 of record CAJQUW010005364.1, read on the forward strand.
TCCTGCAAACAGATGCAAAAATTTTGTTGCTTGTGCAGTCGCCGCCACTGATCGACTTCAGTTCCTCCAGGTGCCGGGAAATTTGGAGTGGACCTATACCCTCAAGCTCGATGCATTCCGAGAATTGATGGGAAATATCAGTGCAATATTAATGGAAAACCAAGCAAGACAGCAGCGTGAGGAGCAGGAAGAGTCAATGGAAAGAGAACATCATACTTGATCATACTCAGAGACATCATGCTCAATGTTTTCATGTATATGATTGTTGCATCTTTACAAGTTAAGATTTCCACACCGCTGAATTTCTGCATCATCCAGTTTTTCTCTTTCGATCCGTAATTATTACTTGTTTTCTTTTGATGAAAACTTCTGCTTTCTGTCAATTGCTGATTGGTTTATTTCCTTTTGTTGTGACCTTCCTGTCAGCGCCTGTTATCAACTTGAACGGATCATGTCTTAAATGACATGTAATAACAAGAATTTTTGTTGTAAAATTTTTGTTGGTGGTTTAGTTGTAAGGTTAGTGACTTTTGATTATATTTGCTACATGCACATGTATGTACTAGCTGATAAGATGGATTCGGTAACAAAATGCCAGTTTTATAATTTAGATAGTTAAGTATCAACAAAATGGCTCCTAAGAAACAATAGATGGCAGTAGTAGCAAGTTTCTGAAATCAGATATTTGCGAAAAATCTTTTGTGAGTCATCACTGACGGAACGTACTTTTGAAAAATCTGGCTTATTACAAGAAAGCACTTAGTTGCGGAGATTGCACAAGACATTTTGAAAAATCAGTTTGTCCCGACAGATATTGGGCGTTGGTCAAGTTTTGATAAGAGCGGTGTTTTACTCTTCATAATCATGAAATATGATACTATAATTTGCTGGTATTAGTAGGCCTGCGAAAATTTTGTAGAGCTGCGAAAAAAATGGAAAAATCTCTGGCCCGACCACTGATCTATAGATAAAAGTGAAAAACTTAAGTGCATGTATTTTTTTCATTGGAATTTTTGATTTAATTGTGTAATAGTTGTTCTGTAAATGTAAAACTATTATGTTGATCAGTCTGTACTTAATCCCTTCTTTGTAGATGGTTGTTTTCCCATTACACGGATTCTCTCAATTGCATTGGATGTTTCGGGCTTTTCTGCAGCTCATTTAAAGTGGTCTCGTTTTTCCTGGTAAGTTGCAATTATTATGATCATTTAACAAGCATTTTTGTGTAGATTTACGTTGAAGGTGGTCGTTTTCCCGGATACACATGTTCTTCCAATTCCATTGAAAGTCATAATTGGTGCTTCTGAGTTTGGCAGCTTATTCTCTACTTGTATATTAAAGTATGTATTTTAAAAGAGGAATCATTTTCAAAATTTGTGGCTGTTTGAAAATGGGATTAGGTCATTCTCTTTTCTCTGTAGCTCAGAAATTCTAAGTCGTTACATGACTTTCATCATTTAGTGTACGATGTAGATGATATAAAAGGAGTTTATCGAATATTGATAGATATAAAGCACGTGATTACATAATGAACTAGAAATAAGAATGGAAATAAATGATCACTTTAAGTAATCGAAAATTGCCGATGCTGTTGAAAATATATTCCCAAACTTTCGTCTGTCTCAAACCGCGTCAGGGGACGACGAAAATTTGAGAATATATTTTCAACTCAAACAGCATCGGCTATTTTCGATTTTTTAAAACAGTAGGCTGTTTATGCGGAACAATTAAATGATTATTTGAAAATGAGATTCTATTCAGCTACAATTTGGTCATCTTAAATCAATAAAGAATCTGTCTAATGATCCGCGCGTGTCCCGAAATTTGAAAGAGACAAGTGTGAATTTTTGGAAAACCTGGTATACAGTTGCTATCATGTATTCATAAAAGGTGACTTAATCAGTAAAAGTCAACCATCAAATGTCAATTTTGAGTAAGCCCCTCCCCCTCCTATTTGACGTCAATTGCAAACAGCCCCTACAATGGTTTTAAAATAACATGTAATTTTTGTTTCTTTGCAGTTGGTTAATGCTCGTGGTGATCTCCACATTTGATGCTTTACTTCCTTTGTCCTCTATAACTTTCGGTACTCGCTGCTGATCACTGCGTCAATGTGTGCAATTGGATTGATTATCTATGGTTGATCTTTCAATATTTCGTGCGAATTGTGTGGGATGAATATACTGTGAAATAATCTTTTTGTTTTTGAAATTCATTGAGTTTATGCATGTCATACTTGTGTGTCAGAATCTTCGACATCAAACGTGGTTATCGTTTTATTACTATACATATATGGCCCCTTGAAGTGTCAGTGGCTGTTTATGATGCCAAATTATACCGATGACTTACTGATAATCATTACATCAATCGTGTATATGCATTTTTCAAGTCTTGCAATGTCCTAACGTTATGTCACCATGATTATCGTGAATGCTTCGTGAATTTGTCGTCTATGAATGTATTGCATTTCATATATATTAGACCCAGTATAGCATGGATTATACAGTGAGATTATATCAACTTCATAATACACGCATGTGTCTTAGCGTATCTATCATTTCCGTGTGTAATTCCAGTTCATAGAATCCTAGAGGCCAGCTAACAGGTCTCTTAAAGGCGAATTAGATGTAATTTTTCTGTTGGATACTGAATTTAATTCTGTTTTTAATTCAGTTATAAATTTTGTTAGACTAAACCCCAGAACTTTGAATTGGCTGCTGCAGCTGTGCCTGGGATAAAAGTATGTAAAACAATTCAATTTTAATTTTTTGAATTGACTCTTTTGAAGGTTTATTCTGTTTTTCTTTTATGCAACTTAATTTAGCTTTTAGTATCCAATTTCAGAAGAATCTCAATGTTTGTAAAGAGAAAGACTAGCGAACAAGTTTGTTACATGAAGTGAACTTTTTTCGTTATGTTTTTTAGCCTCCATGTTTACACTGATTAATTGTTTTCTTGTTATAGATAAAATCTATTCATACCATAATGAGCTATGTATTATTTCCTTAATATGTGAATTTCTGGTAGTTCTAGCATGCAAATCAGATATGATTTACCATGCAATTGATGAAAACGTAATGGCGCGTCAGGTTGGTGAAATTCATTTTTTGAACCGCATGATCGATCCAGAAATGAATTGAATAGAAATATATGTGAAGAACCCATTTGTGATTACGAGCACCCCAGTCGGCAAGTGCAATGAGTCATTGCATATTTCCATATTTCTAACATGAACTGGTCTATTCCACACTAAGTTGGAGAATTCAATTCTGTATCGATCGTGCTATTTAAAAGCGCTCTCCACCTTCCTGGGGACCATGGTCAACTTCATCAAGTGCATCGTAAAATCATGCATGATTTTTTGAGAAACATCAAATGTCAAATTCATAAATCATTGATACATAATGGATCATGGATAATATTCATGCATGGGAATGCATGAATCATGCATTCTCATGCATTCCCATGCATGATTGATTTCTGATACATGCATGAAATCATCCATAAATATCCATGGACGGGCGACTAGGGCAAAGATATTTAATTGTTTAAAAGGGCTAGATGAGAAATAGATGCCTAAATTTGAACCCATTTTAGTACGGTCCTTATCATGGCAAAAAGCATTCCCCATTGTGGCAATGGGGCGAAATTACTGTTTTGTCGACTGCACGGTGTGCATTGCGACAAAAATCCTTGGAAATGGCACATGATGTAAAGCATAATTCACTGATGCTATATGATAAGTTTCAAGAATATTCGTTCAGTAGTTTCTCTGAATAAAATTGTTAAGGATAAGAGCGGTAATATAGCAATTAAATGAAGTACTATCAATTTGGAAAAAAATATATTCAGATGAAGACTGCATCATGATGGGGTGTTAATGAACACTCAAATCCCTCTGTAGAATTCATGACTATAACAAATTCAGTGAGAATCTGAGGAATTGCCAATTAATAAGGCTCGGCCATGTCAACAATGCTCTTCGAGTTATTCACCAGGCAGAAACTACAATATGGATCTTTGTATTGTAAACAATTAGCAGAGGGCATTTTAGGTCCAAGTGGAATCTAGCTGCTGTCAAAGCTGTTGTCAATGTGCATTGCATAGCATATGTTGTTTGTTTTTATTTGCATAAACCAATTTTATATCAAATTATCTGATAATTTATATAAAAGTATTTTGTTGTATCATGTAATTGTTCATTCTGTTGATCAGACCAGAAGGCTGATGATGAAAAAGTCTCCTTGCTTTTCGGCGTGATAATTGTAATTATAAGTAAAAGAAAATTTACAAATAATTACAATTATCACGCCGAAAAGCAAGGAGACTTTTTCATCATCAGCCTTCTGGTCTGATCAACAGAATGAACAATCGCCAACTCCTGTTAACGGCTATCCTCTATATCATGTAATTTCCTGCCGTAAATTACAACTACATGTTAGATTGTTGCCTAGCTTGGCAATCGCGTTTGGCATAGCCGGGCAACGATATGCATGTACAACCATAGCCAGAGAAACAATCTGCATCCCGCGAGAAAATAAGTCCGCGGACCCTCGAGGGCCGGACCACAGCTAAAAGACGAGGGCGAGTCCCTCGAAAAGTCGTCAAAAAGCCGAGGGCCAGCCCTTGACTTTCCAAAAAAATGCCACCCCCTTGCGTTGTACTACTAAAAGTACAACGCAAGAAGGGTGGCAAGTGGCATAAATCTGAAAACTACTGAACCTACCTTAGATTTTTATTCACGCAGGTCGATAGTGTCACTCCACTAAGTGTTCCATGTACTAATAGAAAAATAATAACACTCTATTAGAACCGAAACATTCGGAGGCAGTGACGAGTTCCGCGAAGACTGAAGACCATAACGTCTGAAATATGAAAGAAGGTTCTCAAGATTATGCAATATCATTGTTGGAAATAGCCTATACATCATTACAATTTTAGAAATTGTTTCCTTTGCTCTTGCTACATAATTTTATGTTAATGTTTATAAGAAAATGATAATATCACTCACACGGCATAATTGGATGATCATATAACCCTGCAATTATAAAAAGGAAATATTTGTCTGCAGAGAGGCGATCAGGAGTGTTATAGGCCAGCATACTATCCCAAGCATATGAAACGGATTTCATTAAAAATGTTGTTGGGTTGGCAATAAAATCTCACGAAAACAGACTGAAAAATTGATCGATCAAGCAATATCAAATATTACAATTATACATAGGAGGCTATTATTACGTTCGAGTTTAAAGCTGATTACGGACACGTTCGTTTGTAATGTAATCTACTCTGTATTATAGAGATAGGCTTAATCATTAACCGAAGATTTGAGAATTCAGCGCTTTCGTTTCATTTGTTAGATAGAATATCTACTGCGAACACGGTAGGATGTCTGATGATAATTTGAGAAGCTCTTCGAAATCCTGTTGTATGTAAAGCAAGGGATTATATCAAGACGATGTAGGCCGTATCGTCAGGGCAGACTGTACACTGCTAAGTTCCGAAAATTCAATGCATATCAATATGGCTGTCAACGCTGTTGAGATAAAGCGGTAGATGAAACAGGACAGTAATAGCAGAATATCTGCATGAATCAGTATAAAAATGAATTTGTACATACAGTCAAAGCTCGATTCAATTCTGGCGACGTGACATTAGACGGGCAAAATCAATCAATACGGCATGTAAAAACCAATGAGACAAATCAAGTTAACAAAGGACTTTAATTGAATACCTTTAATAAGAGTACAACGGTGTTTCCTACTTAATAAAGATATTCAATTAAAGTCCTTTGTTAACTTAATCTGTTTCATTGGTTTTTCACATGCCGTATTGATTGATTTTGCCCGTCTAATGTCACGTAGCCAGAATTGACTTCATCTCATTGCAGCGAACCATCAGTTAGCGCCAACGCTGTCCAAAGTATCTTGCAGTCAAAGCTCGATAATTAAGAGCATAAATACCGGGTTTTCTATCTCTTAATTATTGAAAGTCTGAATTCAAAAGCAACTTATATAAGCCGCCAAATATACAAAAAATGCCACGGCCGTATGATCTTAATTGACCGAAGTCTTAATTATCCGTGTCCGAATTAACGAGCTTCGACTGGATTTACCGTATTCATACGAAGCGATTCGTTTACGATGTCAGTCTGTCCGCACGATTCGATCTGAATGGTCGTGAAATATTGGCTTGCTTTACCTATAGTCAAACATTTATAACCAGAGGAACATTTTTTTGCATCACATCTAATTCAAAAATTATCTCTTGAAATATTTCAGTTAATTCAGTGTTTGGTATAATGTGTAGTGCGCAGGTTAACCGCTATTATTTACTAAATCTATCTATCATCACTTCATTCGACTTACCTGATACGAATTTCGTTTGATAAATAATCCATTCCATCAATATTTTCGGCTCAGGATATTCCTCGCATTTTCTATATTGTAATTTGATTTATAATCCATTAATAAGATCAATCAATTTACACAGCGATCTCCACAGGTGTCAGTCAGGCAGCTTCAAAAGTTCGAGACATGAATGAAACTGCTAGATTATTCTGCGCTATTTCTCTTTGTGAAATGAAGCGATGACCTCTATTTCAACCCTCGAGTTGAAATATGATCTTCTAATTGCGCTGCGCTATCGAAGGCGCACGAGAAAGTTATCTGTTATCGGGCTGGACTGGACAAAGCGCGCTTCTATTAATAGAATTCTCTCTCTCCCTTCTCTCTCCCTCACTGTATAACAGGCTTGAAGCGACCGAGATATTATGCAACACTCATTGAGGATTCTTCCATTCATTCACAATTTAATGAATGAACAATAATACGAGTACAACTTGCAACCTTGATTGACGAAAAAATTGACAAGCATTGAAATTCAGGCATAGTCAGAATCATGGTCAGAATGATATGAAGTTCAGGGTAAGTAAAGAATTTTGAGTAGGCTAATTATCTGCATTGCCATCGATGCGTCATGCAAATGTTTGAAGTATCGCAACCAAAAATGTTTATCGCAACATTTCACGATTGAATGCACCATCATCATGTAGCGAAAATCACTGAGAGAAATGAGAGCTGAGGTTATTTATTCCAAGGAAAAACTTGCCTAGATATGCCAGACAGCCGATCGATGACACCCGTTGGTAAGGCCGTTCATGGGCCAATATCGTTCCGGCTTTGGCTTTTTATCTTTCCAGTTAATTCATTCCATTTAAATATTTATATTTCACTTTCTTTAAATACTACTTAATAATTGAAAATAAGTAGTATTATATATATATCCCGAAACTATATATGTCAAAGAAAAGATCGGCCAACGATGAAAATTTCATTAACCTTTTTGCGCCCGAATTTGAATAAATATCAGTCACTGCTAGAGCATCAGTGTCGGGCGATGCTATATCACTGGTGTCAATGCGCTATTCTGAGCACGTAATCTTATTGTCAATGATCCCAAAACAATAATTTGATTTAGTTAAAACCATATATGTATACTACAGACATGATAACTTCAAGAGCTTAACTGCTTTATAAATCATGGTCAATTTAAAATCTGCTTCCTGTTAAAAGTGCTTAGCAAGTCTGTTAAGGTCGTAAAGTGACATAAATATCTTAGATTGTCCTTAATAAGTGCTTCGCATAATTATTATGGCAATAAAGCGTCAAAATTAACTTAAAATTATGGCTATGTCTTGCAGCCACTTGAAATTACGCATTTTAGAACAGTAGGCCTTTCGGTTGAAAGAGAAATTTGAGGGCTATACCTAATAAAGAATAGCATAATGGTAATAAAGGTATCATACTTTTTCACCAAATGAACATGTGAATCACAGTAAACTATCCGTGATCATCGGTTTTGGATAAATCAGAAGTGTACCGTAATTCAACATTTAGATGTGAAATTTATTGAAAAAAAATTTTCTGCAATCGAATGCAAATACAAATACATGCACATCAAAATAGCTGAACATGACTTACTTATAAATGATTGAAAATATATAAAATTAATCAAAAAATCATGATGGAAAGTGTTGATCAGCGCCTCAATTAATTTCATGAGAAAACAGGAATAGATATTCATGAAATTAAGAGAAACATGGAGTAATTCAATAGATCTTTTTCGTTTGTTGACACTGTTGCTAAAGACGCTGAAAAGTTTGAAAAAAATATTATTTCAAACAAATATAATATAATTTTTGATCATGGAATATTCCTATTTTTTTAATCATTAGGGTACTTGGTTAAGTTTGATGTGGCCATGATGATTAATCAGAGATATATTAATGCCTGACACCATAAATGGGATATTCTGTAAAATATCATGGATATATCATGTAAAAATGTATAAATACATTACGAATACTTGAATAAACGCTATGAATAAACCATGGACTAAACTGTGTACTTCTAAAGCGAGGGCTAAATATGTTGGCATGGAATGCGTAACAATAGCTTAATTATCATCCTTCAATCAATGACATTATTACAGATGTAAAGAAATATAGAATACAAAAGGATAGCAACATTCACAATCATGATAGGACATTACTATCGGTTTTTATTCCACTGTTAAGAGATTCACAAGACTGTCATTTTTAATTCAGATAACTGAAATATGCTAAAACATCACACTGTTTGCAATCACAAAACGAAATATTACTGAATTCATGTTCAATGACTTATGTATATTCCATGGTTATCTATGGTTAATACCCAGTCTTCCAAACATCGAAATAATTTATTGTTGTTTAATTTTGTAATTTTTTAAATGTTTTGGACCATTTTAACTTGCGTGGAGGCGGCCATAGTATGGATTCTAGTGTGATTGACTTATCTACCGACGTATTATTAATTATCTACATATACAATGTGTATAATATCTCTAAAGGTTAACTATCAGTTGGTCTTTGCCATCCGGTTATTATCGTTGGGCTATCAGTATTATCGTTAATACGCTATTGTACGTTTTGATTTACGATAAGGCAGTAGGGAGTCAAGCGGTTAATTATAAATTAACCGGTTAACCGACGAGAAATTAACCGGTTAACCGATGTAATACTAGTAATAGATGTTTTTCAATTCCATGTGACTATACAAGGCTTATATAGTCGCACTGAGTATAGTGTATGAGTATATGCATGTTTGCCTGTTATACCAGTTGAGTAAGCTCTCGCTTACTTTATGGACATAAACATTTTCTACTGATTGCTTGTAGGTCTACTTCCTTAATATTTTATTTTCAAGAATACTGTTATGTTTTAGTATACCCTCGTGAATATTTGAGTTTATTCCGTCTGGCTAACTTGAACCTAAAATCAATTTCACGGAATGTGCCTAATTCCATGTTAATTATTCAAAATAATAAATTATAAAATATAAAATATAAATCCACTAATGATAATAATAATGTATATTTTACCATAAAATCTGTACAAAACATTCAATGTGAGGTACCAGTATGGTAATTCACAACTTATATAGGATGTGGCCACATAATATAAAAACAACGGCTACACAAAGCTATCTTTAGGTTACTAATATATTTATGTTATTATTGATACATCAATATTAATATGTTGAATTCCTTGTAGATAGATGGTCATGTGTAGAAGACTGATATCAATTAGAATTACTTTTTCCTAATACAAGATCACTTGATATTCCTCTACTTTTAAATTACTTACAATGAGCCAAGACTTATCACAATTGATGTGGTTAGGTAACACATCACAAGTAACAATATACCCGGCAGGCTATATCATTATTCTCTATTGATAATCAAAACATCAATCTTATCTGGAATTAAAAACTTCCTTGTTATCATAATGGAATGGATCTTGGATGATCAGATATCAACTATTGTAACAACAAAATATACGTATAAGAGTATTTTATCAAAACAAATTGTCTGGGAAAACGAAGAAATCAGGTAGAGTTATTGTGATGCAGAAAAACGATGGCTTCTGCTGTTTCGAGTCTCAAGTTCATCCGTTTTTCATTGTAAATATTTCCCATTAAGCTAAAAAGGCGCTCAGAGCTTGCTGAAGTTGCTGGTATTTGTAGGTATAATTTAGCAAGCTTTGCTATTCTTGGGAAACGATTTTCATTTGTCTTCCACCACTTTTCGTCGCTATGGGAACACTTATCTGTGACGATTGCGCTGCGCTAACTGGATACATAAATACTTGTATGAGCTGTATGTACTATGCAACGCATGTGATCTTGGTTAGATACCGCATTGACATGGATTGTTAGTGTCTCACGTGCCTAGAGTGCTCGCGTGTCCCACGGGTGCGACACTTGCAATCCATTTCTATGGAACTGGCACAGACAGTCTATCGTAGCCAAGCGTAGAAGGGGAAATTCTATTCTGACTGAAACACTAACACGTCATAACGAACTCGTCCAAAGTCGTAGAATCAAGCAAGATGGTGAAGGTTAACGAAATGCCTCACTCCATTTCCAGGAAATTATTATTTGGCAATAGCTTACATCAGCAATGAGATATTATCGAAATTGGAAAATGAAAACTAAAGCAATGTAGTTGCAATGTAGCAGAAAAGTTGGGAAAGCGTCGGTTAACCGATTAATTATTTTTTAACCGGTTAAATTTAATTAACCGGTTAACCGCTTGACTCCCTATAAGGCAGTGGCTATTAGCAAGACAATGTCTTGAAAGTAAACCCCCAACTTGCTATTTCCAAGACAATGTCTTGACAATAAAACCTCAAATTGCTATTACCAAGACAATGTCTTGACAATAAACCCCCAACTTGCTATTACCAAGACATGATCAAAATGCACAAGACATGGAATTTTTCGCTATGAATTTTTTTTCTAAGATTCGATTTTTCGACATTTGATTGCAGTGAAGCCTGCATGTTATCACCTAGATCAGTGATAACTAGGCATGATTATGGTGAAAGAATAAATTTGATTGGTCACTGAAAAAAATATGTTGAATACAAACTAAATCTCGACCCATTTACCCCCCCCCTCCCTTGCTCCTATCCGTAGATCCATATCTAGCCACAAGAAACTAGGCCTATGACAAAATTTTTTGTTTGAACATTTAAGTACGTAGTCTTATCCTCAATCTTTATAAATACGTAGTCATAGCCTACCCGTTGAATACGGTACCGTGTGTAAAATGAAAGCAATATTTAAAAAAGAAAATACATTGAAGAACAAATTACTTGTATGTGCCATTGTTTATTATTTTGTGTGTGTTCTCATACATGCCGATTGTTATTATCACATAAGAAATATGATGAATCGCTATATTACTGTAGGCTATATCAAAATCAGATATAGCCAAGATCTACTACGCCTATTATAAAAGAAGTTCCGTACGAACAAAATGTAGGCCTACATGCATGCTAAAAGATTGAACAAATTTACGACAACAAATGCAAATTCTTCTTGCAAGAGCAGCATAAACGCTTGAAATTCGATTTCTTTTTCAAATGTGAACTTTTCTTTGACTTGACGACCATTTTTATTGTATACGGAATCATATTTTTGTGTAGTTCCTTGTATAAACTTCTAAATGTTGCTTAACACAAAAAAGTGATCATATTCACTCAGTCGACCTCTATCGGTCACTCTATCAGGAGTATTCACATCGATTTTGAGTGTGATATGATAAGATTTAGTGACGGTGTTTGATCACTTGAAGTTAGCGAATTGTGCAGAAAATGACGATTTTTTCATCTATCTGTACTTTTCTCAAAAATGGGTTGTTGAAATCATCAGTTATCCTAATAAATGACCATAACGGACCCCATTCCTGGCAGGTCATTCTATCAGGAGTATGCACATCAATTTTGAGTGTGATATGATAAGATTTAGAGACGGTGTTTGATCACTTGAAGTTGGCGAATTGTGCAGAAAATGACGATTTTTTCATCTATCTGTACTTTTAACAAAAATGGGTTGTTGAAATCATCAGTTATCCTAATAAATGACCATAACGGACCACATTCCTGGCAGGTCATTCTATCAGGAGTATGCACATCGATTTTGAGTGTGATATGATGAGATTTAGTGACGATGTTTGATCACTTGAAGTTGGCGAATTGTGCAGAAAATGACGATTTTTTCATCTATCTGTACTTTTAACAAAAATGGGTTGTTGAAATCATCAGTTATCCTAATAAATGACCATAACGGACCACATTCCTGGCAGGTCATTCTATCAGGAGTATGCACATCGATTTTGAGTGTGATATGATAAGATTTAGTGACGGTGTTTGATCACTTGAAGTTGGCGAATTGTGCAGAAAATGACGATTTTTTCATCTATCTGTACTTTTAACAAAAATGGGTTGTTGAAATCATCAGTTATCCTAATAAATGACCATAACGGACCACATTCCTGGCAGGTCATTCTATCAGGAGTATTCACATCGATTTTGAGTGTGATATGATAAGATTTAGTGACGGTGTTTGATCACTTGAAGTTAGCGAATTGTGCAGAAAATGACGATTTTTTCATCTATCTGTACTTTTCTCAAAAATGGGTTGTTGAAATCATCAGTTATCCTAATAAATGACCATAACGGACCTCGTTCCTGGCAGGTCACTCTATCAGGAGTATTCACATCGATTTTGAGTGTGATATGATAAGATTTAGTGACGGTGTTTGATCACTTGAAGTTAGCGAATTGTGCAGAAAATGACGATTTTTTCATCTATCTGTACTTTTCTCAAAAATGGGTTGTTGAAATCATCAGTTATCCTAATAAATGACCATAACGGACCTCGTTCCTGGCAGGTCACTCTATCAGGAGTATTCACATCGATTTTGAGTGTGATATGATAAGATTTAGTGACGGTGTTTGATCACTTGAAGTTAGCGAATTGTGCAGAAAATGACGATTTTTTCATCTATCTGTACTTTTAATTTTATCTGTACTTTTGGGTATAATCGATGACATTGACGAAGTAAACAAAACTTTCTCTGGTTTCAAGATGAAATTTGTGAAATCGTTGTATGATTTTCCTTATGAATCCATTGTGTTGGGTATTGGATATTTTCTGTTATGCGAAATTGTAGATTTCATGAATCTCCAACCGGGAAATGCATAGCATTCCATAGTGACGAATCAGACTTGTATTTAATTTTCCCTTACGTATCTTAGTTCTCAGTGTTCTTATGTTGTCGCATGCCTTGGTTAGTTAGCGCAATTTATTTTTGACCTTCACCTGAGTCCGTGAAAATGAAAATATTGTTCAGACGAATAGCCACTCATGTTTTGGTAACTCCTTTTTTGGAGAATTCATTACATGCCGTTCTGATTTCAGGCTCTTGAATATTCCAAGTGCAATTACGCTATCGTTTTTTTCGTTAGCGATCAAACGTTAGAGGCTGTCAGTCTGAAATGGAGTGTTGAGCAGTACAGCAGTTATTGCGAAGGGGAAAATGTAATTCTGAAAATTGACTTTAACATGAAGCCAGAGGATGCGTTGGTCATCCATGTGTCTGATAATGATGAGGGTCTAGATGACTTTTGCGATTATCTTGCCGCGCTGATGACGGAAAAGAAGTGGCGCATTGAAAAATACAAAGTAAGACGGAATTAGTTACCAGGTTTGACACAAGAAAATTCTTCTGTCAGTACATCGTCAGACAGCACTATTATTATTGAAGATGACACAGTTATCAACTTGCCGAAAATAGCCAGTGCTACAAGTCGGATATCATCAGACAAAACATCCGTTGTGCCATCGACTCATGAAGGCGTAAAAACTGGTCCTCCGATGTTCGTGAATAGTTCTGAATCACAGAGCCTTTCCATTGTACCGTTGATCGGGCATGCCTCAACGTCAAATTCCTCAGACCTCATGAAAGACCAATCATCGGAAAATTCCTTCGTTGCTCAATCGACTCAGGCGATCTTAGGGACTAGTTCCTTGGTGTTAGCGAATGAGTCTACTCAACCGTTCCCGGTTACGAGTTCTCCGACGAGGAAACTGTCGCTATCCAATAGCACATCAATTGTTCATGCGGGTATTGAAGGAAGTGTTGAAGATACAAGCGTTCGCAAAAAAGACAGTGAGTATGAGGACCGAAACCAGAGATATTGTTGTTACACTTATCCATCTCTTTCTTGCAAAGTTTAGAAATTTTCAGAAGCCCTAAGTTTCTGTATACATATGATTGTATGTTTCTAGCTACCGAGATGAAATAATTAATGATATACATGTAGTTATAACTAGTTAAACCTTAATTGATGTTTATCAAAAAACGATTATTGTCTGACATTTGTAACTGACACAAGTGTAAGTTATACAATCACTGATAACATGATAAGATTTTTGTGCAACTAGAATATGATGGATACAGCGTCCGTAATCACTTTGTCGCAATGAATTTCTTGATTTTTCTGAAGATATTTGATGATGAAATCAATGAAATATGCACAAATAAATCTTAGTCAGGTTCCAGTTTCGCAGCCAAAAACTCGACTTGTTTTTATCAGCTGACTAAATAATTGTTGCTGATTTTTGCTTTTATATGCAACCTAACCGTAACGAAATATATTTTTTACAACGAAACTGTTGCTGTTGTGCTAATGCCACCCGAGACTTGTGATTAAGAGTAGTCGCGTTTATGTGGAGAGGCTTGAAGTCGTCGGAAGGCGTTGTACCGAAAGTCACAACCCTAAATTCGTTAATTTATCAGTTTCGTGATTTTTCATATATGTGAACCCACGGATGACATCGCCGTCCTTAATTTTCAGAGATTATTCATTTACTCTGCCGCCTTGATACGAAACTGGACCGCTATTACGCGGAACATTCACGTAGACTCGATGCAATGGTAGAATTTGGCAGAGGTGTTCAATGTAGCAGTTTCGTTAAAATTGAGAAGTTGAAAACTGTGGATGAATACGAAAACTTCGTCAAAAAGATAGAAGATAAATCCTATCGAAATGATGTGGTAAGACTTCGTTCTTGTTCTATCTATTGGGGCATATTGGCTTACGAATAACGACACTTTTTTTAGCTAAGAAAATACAATTTTCTGTTGAATTACAGTATAAAACATTTAATGATTGTACGTACAATCGTACATATTCTTTGATTGATCGATCGGAAATCTGAAGCGAATGACAAACAAAATCACAAAATTTACATCAGATCTAGTTAGTAGGGAAAACAAGAATTTATTCAAAACCTTAGATGTGTGACATACCGTCGTATTCTGCAGTGGGATTAATTTTACGTTGACACTCTTTAATCTTAAATACTGTTACCTCTAAATTTTTTGCGGAATTGTTTACTTACATCAAACGTACAGTGACTACATGAATTGATATTATACTTATACACTGCTGTATTTGTATTTTATGCTCATCGATCCAGTGTATCGGTATGTCATACCTCGTTTAGGTTTTTAAATAAATACTAGTTTCCCTACTAACTAAATCTCATGTAAATTCTGGTATTTATTTGTGTCATCACTTCAGATTTACTATCAATCAATCTTGCCTGTTGACCGCCACTGTTCAACTGTGTCATATCCTTTGATATTTCCCTTTTTGACATCCCATAGGGGCGCTTAGCCTTAAGAACTAATATCGTAGAAATGTTCATTCAATTATCCCAGCAGAAACTAGACTTTCTCAGCATATAACACTTACACATACATAAATCGGGCAGATCTATTAACTCTTGTTGGGCTGAATATATGGACATATTAGACCTGCCGCCCAACACTTTTCCTGCAGGGAACGTGGCCAAAATTGTTAACTAAATGAATTTGTAGTGTGTAATAGGAAGTTTTCATAACCTTACGTCTGTCTCGCTAATAGTGGTTACTAAGGGCCACATGGCCACATGCCCTATGACCGAAAAAACTAAATCTGCATGATTGTTGGCCACATATTTTAATGTGTTCTAATGAAAGTTCTTGGATAATGGGATATCAAGCATGTGATGACAGACGCATTTGAATGTCTCATAATTCATGATTTTTGCAGGATAACTGGCCAAAGCTAAATGTACATCCAAATGAAAGTTCTCGATTCCCTGATTTCATAAAAGCATTTGACAGACATTTTCAATGGTTAAAACTTGCAAGACAGACGATGTTATTGAACATCGTAGTTTAAGACATGGGCGATGAAAAAACAGCTGTTTTATTTTTAAATCTATACATGACAACGACCTTAACATTCTGCATAGAAAAACAATTAATTGAACGAGAGCGCATCAAACCATTTTTTCTATGCATCAATCTGTGTTAAACAGTCTGCTAATATTAATTACTCTCAGGACTGGGATCGCTCATATAGCCCCATTAATGAAACGGAATCACCAGCACAACTAAAATATGAACAATTTATCATTAATTGATAATGATATAACAACCTATGATCGGCTAAGACATTTGATTTTTGCTGTTATGATGTTAAAATGATGTAGACTGGCATAAAATGATGTCATTTTACGAATTTTATCGCAAAATAATGTAAAATAATCTCATTTTATCTTTGCTGATCATACATCATAATCAAGTATCCGTTTTCCCCTTTCAGGTTCGATCAATTTTTGTTCATGGAGGGCTGGATGTCCGCTCCATGACCAAGAGAAGCATTAACTATCTCCTCCACAACTATCTTCAAAAGAAGTTCAATTTGAAGGGATCTGGTGGAAAAAGAAGTTTCGCGCTTGTTCTGAAAAAGCTAGTCGAGGGTGAGTGTTCGTGCGAACAGACATCTTGTATACTGTTAAATAAAGTCGTACATAATTGCTTCAGGAAAATGGGCAAGCATCTGCGAGGTGATCGACTGATCGTAAAATTTTCCTTTCTCTGTAGTTTTCATTCTAAATTATAAGACTTTTGTAGACATAATAGCCCGTAATAAGACGTCCTTATTGTTTTAGAGAATGAATGAGGTCATGTCATGCACATAGATGTCATTTGAATTACAAAAATACAGAAAACCCAATTGAACCCAAAATTCTGGGTTTTAATTTCAATCGCTAAACTTATATTTGCCAACCCTCCTATATTCCGCGGTATTATGTTTCTCCCGGAAATTATGTTTTTATACTCATTGACCTCCGCTGACCTGAATATGCCGACTTATTCAAATCAAGTACCCTCAAGAGATAGCCCTGGATATTATCTTTTAGAAAGTTACTATATAGTAACTTTTGGTGCTATATTTATATAACTTTTGGTGCTGCAGAAGCTCAACCCGATTTAGAAAAAGTTAATCAATCGGTAAAAATTGAGTGATGCCATATTTTCTGCCAGACCTGTATGTTACATACTTACTTACATACTTGCATCCGTAATAATAAGATGTGTAAAGTAACAGAAAATTATTGAAGTACGTGTACTGTATTAATGAAAAAGTCCGAATCTTAGTCCGAATGCATGTGAACTAGACTAGCAAGCACTTCTGAATTAAATTAGCAAACAGTTTTCGGTTTTCATTGTAGAAGCGGTTGTGATGCGGTTTCAAGATGCCAATATGGCCCTCGTGGATACCACAATTTCTCGCCATTTGTCGCAAGTTTCCGACCGGTGTGGTGGCCGGACTGAGAGGAGGAAGAGGAAGGATATTTAAGTGATTCATAGAATTTTCAATAGGATATTCAAGTGCTCTGTGCTCATTATGAAAGTTTTCAAGTACTTCAGCGATTCTCTGTTTTGTGCCTTAATGGACGCCCTTTTACTCCGATGCAAAATATCAGTAATTCATGTGCCTTAATGGACGCCTTTTTACTCCGATGCAAAATATCAGTAATTCTATTTTCATGTGCCTTAATGGACGCCTTTTTACTCCGATGCAGAGTATCAGTAATTCTTTGTTTTGTGACTTTATGGACGCCCTTTTACTCCGATGCTGAGTTTATCAAGTATGATATTTTTATTATTCAGCATTTTTTACTAATGATATATTCCTAAGTCGTGTTGGGTTTATGCATTAAGTTTCTGTACAAGCTGATACTCTCAAGGCCCAAATCTTTACTTCCGAAAGATTCTCAGCTCGATTATGTATCTGTACTACTCAAGTCTTTCTGTAGCAAATTCTCCATCGATTTTCTGGGTTGTTGGCACTGTTTAGGTCTTAGTCTTAATAGTGCCAACCTTAGTCTTAACCCTCGGGAGGTTTAAAATTCGCTATTCCATTTCGTGAAAATCTGGGTCCACGTGGACCCAGAAGATTTATTTTCACAATCAAGCACAATTAGTACAGAAAGTACGAGTCACAGAGTTCGAATGTTCATCACAACAGTGATTCCCACACCGAGCACAGGTTTTTCTCGTTTTCCGATCTTTCTTCCACCCGCAGAGTTGACATCTGTCTTTTTTTCGTGTTGCTCTCTCAACATCCATCTTTGCTTCGATGATTGGCCGTGGCACGTCTTTTGACTCCAAAAATGGCTTGACCAGCTCCTCTCCTAAGCATCGCAGAAATTGTCTTCTTTTGTGAGGCTTGTCTCTTCCCCAATGAGGATCAATTTCGCAATTCAACACATATGCATTTATCCCACACAAATCCAAGAGGTTGCAAAACACGATTGTGTGCCATCTTCGGCTGATGTATTTCACCGTATATGTCGCCACCATTTGGTCAGCTTTATCTACACCTCCTTTGGTCGCATTGTAGTCTTTTATCATTTCTGGAACCTTTCGGTCAGTCTGTTGATCAACAACTGGCTCTTGATGGAAGGTGCTCAAAAGAAGGACACAATCATTTTTCTTGCATTTGTAACTGAGGAGGCATGTTTGATCTTCGAGGTTGAATCGGAAATCTGAAGAGTAAACAGCACGGCCCTGTAGATTCTTCATCTGCGGAGGAACTTCTCGTCTGTTTTTCCTCAGAGTTCCTAACAAAGTCATGCCTTTTTGAGCGGAGAGATCATGCGAGCTTCAAAGAAGTAAAGAAATTGTCAGTTGTTATGTGTCTTCCAGAATTTTCTAGAGAGCTGGTCAAATCCATGACAACACGTTCTCCAAGTCCGTGATGACTGGGATTGTCTTCTTTGCCTGTGTACATTTGTAGATTGTAACAGATCGACAAACTAATCGATGGAATCGTTTGCAAGTACGCCTGTGATTTCAACGTCTCCAAAATCTGACCAGTTGTCAGCCTTTGAAGTGCATGGCGTTAAGGCTAAAAATAGAAAAAATGCTACACATCGTGAGCGCGTGACGATAGCTGCCTTCACGAATATGACGGTCAGGATAAGGCTAAGATATAGCGTCGCTAAGGATACGGGAAATCCTTATCTGGTTTCACGAATACGGGCCTTTGTTATTTGGAATAGCAGTGACTGAATTTCTGCGCTATGACGACCGATGAAACGAATCAGTGTGACTGGGTCCAGCTGGACCCATAGATTTACTAAAAGGTTTGCGATGTATTGCAATTATTTAAACAACAGCTAATACATTTTCACTTGGTAGTTATAATTGACATATCGATACAGATAAAGTCCAGTGATATCAATAATAAATAATGAAAACTTAATAAATAACAGCAAGTGATCTGGAAAAATGGGTCCACGTGGACCCAGAAAACCCCCCGAGGGTTAACAGTTCTTAGTCGTCTTCATTGGCGTTCGATATTCGACCTCATTTCATCAGAACCTGTTCCTAATTTATTTTTGCTACATAAACTCAACACGACTTAGAAAAAACTAATAAATTAGCAAAAATCAATTTACAGTGTGGTGTGTTATGAAGTTTTATCCGAGACTTAATCATTATCGAAACTGTAATTGTTATCGATTCAGAAGCATTTTCTGTCAAGATGAATTGTATCTCGTTTACAGTAATGCACATAGTGGTAATGCACTATTAGTTATGTGCCTTTCCTTACATGTTTCGCATTGTCGCCTGTATCACATCTACGTCATATCATATTGAAAACCAGATTTGTTTGTTATATCGTTCATTGTTATCTAGTCAGAAGCATTTTCTGTCTGAATCATTATATTTTATGACGTATTAGTTGTGTACTTTTCGTACATATTTCGCTTTGTTTTCTAAAGCAGAAAACCACATCTATGCCTTCTTAATATCATGCATGTGTGATTTTAACACGTCTTTTAACCAAAGACGATGAACAAGAATGACGGAAAACTCTCATATCTCTCAATGCTTTAAAATTGGCAGCCACTTTAACTTTTTCTGAATGAGGACGAGCTGACTCGTCCGGCTTATCTCTGTGTACTGAAGTAATGATGTACTCTGAACTCGTTGGATTAATTGCTATATATATTCCTTCCAGTCTGTGGTGAGCAATACGGTGGAAGAGATGACTCGTTCCTTAGTTGTGTTTAACGAGTTAAATTTTGACAAGTCCATTCACAGTAAACATATTGATTATTAGCTTTCACATAGATTTTGAATGTACGTCCAGGTTAATTATCACTTCTTCCCGTGCCGGTATACCGGTATAACGAAAAGGTATACCGAATCAAGATATCGAACAATATGTGAATTACGATAGATATTTAAACTATCGATCAAAGATATGGGAGTTTCCATTTTTGAACTGAGTTTAGTCTCTTTGTATCGTCTTTGCTTTTAACTATGTGGTGGACATCAATATTTTCATACAAATACACTTTGATTATAACTATACTTTCTTTTTGATGTAAAAAAATGTAGGCAAATAAGAAATGTAGGCAATACCAAGTAATACATGACCGAAATCGGTTCGATATTGCAACGGCCGTGATCACTGACAAATAACCGAAATCGTTTCGATATCGCTATGGCCAATTTCACTGGCCACAGACGACGATCCGACCTCAATCAATGGGTACCGTGGCCTGTAGCTATCCGATGCCGATGGCCTATGTTGGATCGATAAAGGCCTAACCAACGGGCAGTTTTGGGCCAGTCCACTAACATCAGAGATACGTTTTTCTTAGAAATCACAAAAAATTCGCTGATCAAGGTGTGTGACAACTCTGGGTCGTTCTTATTCAAAATTAGAGCTCGTGTGAACTTAAGGGCCGACCCACGACCACCGTCAAAAAGATAACCGTGAAAATTTGGGGGGGGCAACCCTCGACTTTAAGAGATCACATTTCACGTCATTTTTTGAAGAGAATGGTCGCAAATTGACATGATCATGCATTTTTACTTCCAAATAAGCCATTTTCGAAAAATTGTTGGCCCCCATATTTTCACGCGGCCCACGACTCATTTTCTCGCGGGATGATCAAAGGTAAAGACGTGGTTCATTTTTCTGTTCAGAAAAGTCATTTAATCATGTATTTGGTGAATGAATTGTAAATGAACTTCACTCTGCTTTTATCTAAGAATGAAACAAGAGGTTTTCATTTTTGCTATTCCTATGTAATATGCGCTCTTCAGATTTAATAATCAAGTGACATAAAATAATGCAATAAAGTCTAATTGAAAGAATTGTATCAACAGGATGCTCTTATTTACAACTGCGTTTTACAAAACATCTGAAAAACTAGAATAGACTATTATTTGTTGCAATTTTCACGCTGCATTTAGACATAAATAAAAATTTCTTGAATGCGCTTCTCATGGATAAGCAGCTGAACATCTCCCGAAACGGGCTATTACTGTGGATATAAGACCAAGATTAAGAAATGCTCCTGCCAATGCGTGGTAGCAGATAAATATAAAAAAGTAGCTCTCTGTCAGACATCACAACTTGCCGTTCCGCAATCCGGTGTGTTCCACAGAAGTGAACCGGCGAAATGCCTCTCGACATGTCATCGTAATCCTTTTAACTTTTGTACAGCACTTCTTTCGTTTTATTTAACTTAACAATACAAGAAGTGGATGAAGAATTTGTTTGTTTTGGGATTTGTGTACAAATCAATTTCAACGCGCAGTACCTTCACATTTCTACGATCAAGGTTGTCCCCTACTACGGTAAAAGGAATCAAATTCATGCAATATCATCTGATTTTCACTGGTTTCGTTGCACTTGCACACAAGGTAAAAACACGTCTATTTCCTATCTAGGCCTCTATTAGATATCTTTGGTGTATACACTTCCGATTTTATTAAATGATCTCAAGGGAGATACCGGTGGTATTATGACCAAATGTGAGATATGCAAATTTTTGCAGTTTTGCAGAAATTACAACGGAATTGAGTTATCATGATTGTAATGCAGAAGGAATGATGGCATTTCACAGATTCGCATGACTAGATGTGAGATATGCAAATTTTTGCAGTTTTGCAGAAGTTACAACGGAATTGAGTGATCGTGATTGTAATGCAGAAGGACTAATGGCATTTCACAGATTCTCATGACAGCCTTGGAGATGCAATTCGATGCATAGAGTATGCATGGATACTCTATGATATAGTACTTACTCTATGATTCGATGACGGGTTCCTATTACTTTTATGCTGAACCTCAAGAGTCTTTCTTGAGCGTGATCATTATCACAGGCAACCTGCCACTGGCACAGCAAAATCAAATAATCAAAGACAATTACTTCATTTAACTTTGAAAGATGTAGATGGGTCCACATCACTTTTCAGATTCAGGGGAAATGAAACATGAATTTATTGAATCATAGAATCATGCTGGTGAAAATTGAATTAAAAACTTGAAATTTTAGCCAAGAAAGCAAAATTATTTCACGACTTTTTCATGAGTACTTTTATTATAATACAATACATGAAATTCCCTTGATAATCAGCTTGATTTCCGCTTTGTTACGATGCTTTTTATCAAATATTCATTCCTTTTGATATCTAACTTGTTTCATACTACTTATATAGGAGAGTCATCTCGGTAGTATATAAATTGTTAATTTTTGACTTTTTTCAAAAAGTGTCAAATAAATTTTTGGACTACGGTAACTTACTCCGGAAAAACTGAATCTTTTCATATAAAAATTTTCACTGTATACAGATACTTTTTGAGTCGACACTCTACCTATATATCCCTACTCTATGATTCCGACCATGCATTACGCGATGATTCTGCAATAAAGTAGAGATATACAATATACTTACTCTATGGATTTTGCCGACAGAAATTTTAGCAGATTTTCGCATTAATTTCACATTTAACGATCAGCTGACTTCTTAAACGACAGTATAACACCGAAACCAACTTAATATTCTGCCAGCCTCGGTGCTATACCGTCGTTCATGAAGTCGATCGAACAAAGATGTCTTTTTCAACACTACTCTTTGCGAACAAATATTCTGCCGGCAGAATATTTACTCGGTTGAATTTTCTGCATCCCAAATGATTGGCTGAAATCATAGAGTGAGGTGATAATAAAATAAAATTGTTAATTTTGAAAGGAAATGTCTTTCATTTGACAATTTCTTTTGGACGTGGTCAAAATGCATTCTTATTGCGCTAGCTACGGTAAGTCGCCTGAACCTATGCGCCTGAAGATGGTCAGCGCATCCGGTCGTAAGCGTTAGCGCAATAAAAATTGCCTGATTGACCACAAGGAATCTGCTGTCTCTAGACAATGAGAATAAAGTTCGATTTCCTTGAAATTGACACTATCATTCTACTATTATTCGTAGCAGATTTTGTGAGCAAAGTTAATAGTGTTTTACTACATTAGATCGATTTTTTAAGCAAATCAACTTCTCCTCTTTAGATTCGACTGTTAGTCAGCTGATTATAATCCGTGTTGTTCGTTAAACCACAAGTCAATTAGTCATAATAACGTTAAATAAGTCTGGACTACTTGGAATTGCTCATATCTGAAATACTCAGATAAAAATGATATTTTTGACAATACATTTTTATGTACTTGATGCATGGCGCAAGACTTGGCCAAGTTCAATGCAATAATATTGATTTTTGATTTAAATATCATTGATTTATTGCCGTAATTTCAAGTGCATATGATAAATCTACCTTGCTTTAAGACTAGTTGAATGTCACCGCTGGGAACGGAATTCACTGATTGACATCAAATGAAATAATTACTGGTCCCCTATCACTTGGAACTTGCCACATTATTTTAAGTATCCGATGCCGTTTCCGGTATCTACTCAGTCTATCGTCAACACAGCTCACACAAGATCACCAGCTTCAATATTGATAGGGGCCTACCTACCAAACCCATCTTTCATTTTTAAAGAAAGTGAAATATTGTTAGTTACCAATGTGATCTTCAAGGCCATTTTATATAAAAGGAATAACCTGTCGCACTACCTTTCCGGCTTTAATTCTTTGCAGAGCAACTTTGCTCATCGTAAAGCCAAGATTGTTGAGGGACAAAATCTGTAGAACGTAAAGAAATGGACTGGAGAACAGTCTCATGTAAATTCCTTTTAAAGCATGCTGCTGCAAATTAAACTCGCAAATCAAGTTCAGTTGAAGTCAAATCATAGCTCCAGAAATACAGGCATACAGGCCAGTACTTTTTTTGTGACAAATTGGTAGGAGCAACCAACACTTCACAAGAGGATTGTTTTACAGCTACTGTTGGGGTTTGAGATCTATCGGTCGCTTGCGCACTGACTGACGCCTGAATGTCGCTAATACATCTGAAATATAGATTGCCTTTGCCGATTATGTTGAAAATAGTGAGTAGGCATATTTACCTTCGCAGTGAAATTTGCTTCTGCTTAGACGTGACAGGACAGAGGCTGCCGGTAGAACCAAAACCATCCTGGGACTTCTTTGTGGTATTTAATAAAAAGAAAAATTGCTGGATTGCTACCTTTAGGCCTACCGGTATATATCAATATTTCGCTTTGAGAAAGTAAAGGAATATTCTTGATAGCGGTTTTATACGTTTATTCGCTTTCTTCTCTATCGCGTCCCCTTTACATTTTTCTATTTGGCTTAATTGATAAGTAGGCTATCTTTGTCTTGAAACAGGCTTCTGTTTCCTCTGCTGTACAGAGTACAAATTGATACAGTTTTACTGGACCTCACGCACTGTACAGCGTTACTTTTTGAATATATTTAATCATTTGTCTTTTCTATTTTTACCTGAAAAATCTTTGCTTTGGCAGAGTTTTGGTGTTTCGTTATCTTCCTGATTATTTTCAATGCAAATTAGTTTATTTTCTAGTTCTTCACTCATCATAGGTGAAAAACGACACTATTTTTTGTTGATTCTTGAACGGAATATTTATTTCTGCTTCATTCCTTGCCTTATCTTTCATCTTACAGTTCCAACGCAAATTATAATTCATATGCAGCTTCAAAAGTCAATGAAACCTATTCCCAGATGAACTTATCAACTTCGTTAGGTTGCCTTTATTTTGAAAATTTTAACTCCTTATATAAACATGTAAGATTTACATACAGCGGAGAGGGCAGCATCGGAAATTTTCATGTTGGTTTCATTAGCAAATTCTTCTACACACGAGCAGAAGAACTAGAAGAACACTAGCACTTCTACAACAATAGTAGAAGCAAAAGTGATCACACACTTGAAGCCCACAATATACAGGAAATACGAACTTCCATGAAGCAATTTGACTTCACAATTGGACGTGCTTTTATGCCGCCAGTGCACTTCTTGATATCTTCACACGGTTCACTTGTCTCGCAACATAAGATCGAGCACTAAGGCGTTGGACACCGACGGTCTATCGGATCTTTTTAACTTAAATTACGTGGATGACCAAAACTGGGGAGCTTTGGCCTTACTTTCCAAAAGAATGTATGCCTGTAGGCTATGAAATATCAGCGATGCACAGGCCTTCTATAGAATTTCATAATACATATCACATGAAAGACACATATATAGTCTTTCATCTAATTCTGAGAGGTAGCAACGTTGTGTTCATATTCTCTCAAAGTACAATGCGCTTTCATTAACTGGTTTGTCTTTTTTATGCTCTGCTTCTCAGTTTGGCGTGCATTAATGGAAAACTTGAGAATATTCGCTGAAGTTCAGCACTGATGGCTTTACACATGTATGCATTTTCCTTAAAGTGACAGCGGATTTTTTTCCTTCAGATAGAGTGTATGTGACATGTGTCTACCGCCAGTATTTCACGGGTTCAAGAACACGTATAAGTTCGTAATTGACTACCGACTTTGGAAATATCGTCTTGTCTTGATTTTTTATTTGC